>JAXQQM020063887.1:0-58187 GCA_034641835.2 Pinus albicaulis
TGTTTCCAGGTCGTACGATACGCGTTTCAGCGTTTCTGTTTCGTTTTTTTGTTGAAACGAGGCTTAAACCCATGTTTCCTGCAACTTAGGACTAAATGTATTTCAAAAGATAAATGTAGAAACCATAGCCTTAGAGAAATTAGAGAACCATACAAATAATTGGGATCTAAACAAAGTCAGCCTCTGTCCATAGTTTGTGAACTTGGAGTCCAAGGGTTGGGGAACCTGCAAACAATATATCTTTCTCAAATATAATTGTTAGAACACATAGTGAACCAGATCATTTAAGATAAGCCCACAACTTACCAATAGAATGCTCCTATCACCTAAAACGAAATAACGATTAACAACAATCACAAAGCATAATATAGGAATGCTCGTACCCAACGCATACCACAATTCAATAGATTAGATTGTTGGACATTGGGTTTAGCGCTCCTTGTGTGTTTCGTGGCATGGACTAACTTCCTATTGCAGATCCTTATCTCTGGCGTTGTGATCGTTGACTAACACCTTTGGGGCAATCGTGATTCCAACAAGTGGTATCAGAGCAACGGGTCTCGAGTTCGAAACTCACCTGGCTCGCGCTAGGGGGAGATTGTTGGACACTGGATTCAACGCTCCCCGTGTTTTTCGCGACATGGACTAATTGCCTCTTGTGAATCCTAACTTTGGTGATTGTAACAGAGACTAATACCTGCAGGTTTTGGTCTAACAACAATTGTGATTCCAACACAAGAGACACCATGAACTACATCTTTGTCAGTACATCAATATGCTGATTTGCATCGTTCATGAGACTGTCAGCTAGTCTCTCCTTCTTTCCATCATCTGCTTCATGAACACTATTCATGAAGACCTTCCTGCCCTACTTCCTCAGCAAATTATCCTGTGCATAGGTCCTCTATTTCTCCAATTCTCTTCTTTGAAAATCCAACCTTCTATACAATTCAACAACTTCAATTGGAGTAGATTTTGGGAACCTCACACAACCTTCTATACCTTCACTTGTTCTTGATTGATCATCAGATGGTCTCTCATCTCTTGCCTCAATATTCTCATTAGACTCCTTTGTCTTCAATTCCTCCTGAGATCTTGCTATCTCAACATTGATCTGAACAGATTTTAGATTCAATTCTTCCTGAACAAACTCTAAAGCTTGCTCATTTCCCTGTGATGTACCTGCAAACATACACAACTCATTAGTTTTTAAACCACAAGACTTTTCAGTCTTGGTTGCTTTCTCAAGCACTTCCCTTTGAACAAATCTGCATGTGGAATCTTCAAATTCCATCTTTGACTCATGAACTCTGAGTCCCTCTTTCAATAAGGCAATCTGCTTTTGCCTCAACCTCAACTGTAATGGTTGCTATTTTACTCTCTTCTTCATGAGCCAACCAATTCTCTGGCTTTCCTCTATCATCATCTCTAGTTTATTAAACAATTTGATGATCTCAGCTACCTCTTTCTCATATTCTGCATCAGTCAATTTCTTCCTCATGCCATTTGTCCTGGCCTCTTCTTTCTCTTTTCTGTTGTGGCCTCTCTTTGAACCTCTACTCCCTCCTTTATGACTTTTAGTAGTCATCTTCTTCTCCATGAGTTCCTCACCCATGAGCTGCATTAAGCCTTTGCAACAGCAGGCTCTCCTGCTGCCACTTACCTCACCAATCCTTTCCTCCGGATCTGGGCTTTTGGCAAGTACTGGTTCACTATCTCTGGAACCTCTTGAGTACTCTCTTCTGCTCTCTCTAGGCTTCACTCTGCAATTTTTAGAACTCATTCAACCTCTGTTGAATCTCTTCATGTTCTGTCACATTTTCTTCTTTACTTTAGAATCCTCTGCTGGACTCTTTCATCACTGCTCTCAAAGCTGTGATCTACTTTTGCTGTGATTTCTTCAATTGCCTGCAATCTGAATTCTGCAAACAATTATTCAAACCAGAGTTAAACACTGCTCATCAACTCACCTTCTCTTGAGAACACTGCAATTGTTCTCCCTATCCAACCTTTAGTTGAATATCAGGTTCACTGCCATCATCATTTTATCTGCAACCATAATTCTGCAATCATAAGTTTCAAGTCAGATTTAAAATTATTTCACCTACAAGATCTATGCATGATCTTGTTCTTCATTTATTCAGTTTTGCAAATCTCTGTTCACTGCAACTCTGTGTACCTTTGCATATCAGATTTCAGAATCTAATTTTCTTCCTTCTCTCATCACAAATTCAGATTTAAAAAAAATATTTTACCTCAAACAGAGCCTTTCCTGCTTTGATACCACTTGATGGTAGGCAACCCCGCCAAACCCACAATCTTCACTCTCTTGTGCATATAAAACTGCACTTCTAGTTTTTTTTCCAAATAATTTTAAATCTGGGCAGACTCAATAATAATTGCGGAAGCTTATTTCAGTTATGGTTGTAAAAACCCACCCAGCAATACAACTCAGATTTCATTCTCCTGCGGAAGCTTATTTATTTAAACAATGGTTATCAAACCAACCAACCCAGATTATATGTCTATACTTATGCGGAAGCTCTTTCTCTTTTCATCTTCAAATGAAAGCCTTATTATAAACCCACTATATTGAAATCGAATAACATTCGATTTTACATTAACTCAATGTTGGATTAAAACTTCAACTTAATAAAGACCCACGACCTTTATAGTTCGCATTTAACAATGCTCACTCTCATCAAATATATATAGCTTGCCATTCACATAATATATATCAACTTTCCCGAAATCAAATGTTATAAAACATTTACTAAACCCTGGACGTTATATTAAGAACCCAGTAACCATTAGATTCATTGGGTCCCACATCATTCAAATGTTCAACTCTTATGTCTTAAATAAACAATTACCATTGCCAAAACCGCTGGCCATACCTTGCATTATCTCCCGAGCAACTTTGAAAGTGATCGCCCTTGGATCTTCTACCATCAAGATCAAATGCAAATCACGTTTTTTTCTCACAGAGCTTTAGCACTCCAAAATTACGCGATATGGGTAGTTTTAAAGTGATGACGTGTTAACAAATAATTGGATCGCGTGAATTTTTGGAAAACCACTCCTCAGCTTCAAAAGCACGCGAGACCAATAGTTTTCTCCCACAAACGCGCTTCTTGGTAATTCTGGTATTTGGCATGCGTTTAATTCAGGTTTCCGCTTCTTTAGGATCCATCCTCCTCTGCGTTATTCTTATGAATCGATCCCACTGCCATCGACTCAAACCACGCTATGAATTGAGCCAGCACAAACAGATTTTCGACTCCAGCTTAACAAAGTTCCATTTCTCCTTTCAAAACATGTCTTATCCGTTCTGAAGGATCGATCTTCCTTGATCGAAATCAACTAACAAAATTCGACTGCAGGTTTAGAGCTCTTACATTGAAATTGGAATTTGAATTGCACTTCTCCGGCATCAATTCAAACAACGACATTCTATCTCAATTGATATCCATCCAGCAACAGAGTTCAACTGATATCGCTATAGGCAAACGGAGCCTTCCACGTTGATTCAACTATAGACCAGGTCTTATCGAATTTTCCAGTGAACTCTCCACGCACAAGTTAAAACGCATTCCATTTTCAATAGTCAACAATTTATGTTCGGCTTCCATCTAAAAATCAACATCGATTAACATAATCGATGCTCCTCTTGACTCCACTCAGCAATACCCGATACAAATTATATCAATAGTAAATGAATTCCAAAAAGATCAGAATCCTCTACATATAGGGTTTAATCGAAACCGCATAAACCAAATAAAGTTTCAAGGAATGAATTGGCTCTTCACATAAAGATTAACAATTTAGATCCCTCAATAGCATAATGACTCAGGAACTAAAAGGAATCGAACCCTCCTTCAAACGGAGACTACAGGAATTCGATTCACTTCAGATTTCATCCAATATATCATATATAAATCCAGACAGACAATTAAATGCTTTACTGGAATCGATCTTTTCAGTGATCGATTCACCCAATTTGCAAATCAAACTTAAACACACAGTCACATACACGAATCAAATTGACCCTGAATTCCACTGTATAAATAAAACTCAATTAATTCCAAAACTCACTCCTTCTGTGGCCTGATCTTCAATTCGATGGCCCTTCTATCCTCACTACTCTGCCTCTGAATAGCTATGAACAACTCTCTCTCTTCTGAACAGTTCTCTTTCTATCTGCCCGTAGGCTTACATTTATACCAATTAATGATGAATCGGTTAAGCTCCCTTAACAGCTCACCTAAGACTCTTGGAATTCTCAGAATCCTAAATCTAGACTCAATCCCTAAAATAACTGAAATTGATCCTAAATTCACTCCTAAATATGAATTGTCTCTTCATATTCCCAACTAATCAATTTCTCCTGTTCTGAGAGCAGTTACAATTCTCTCCACATTTAATTAAAATTAATTAAACCCACTAATTTATTACATAAAATATAATCCCTTTGGTGACTCAAAACTCATAAGTCTAACAAAACACAAGGATTTTTCTTTTGGTCTAATGCCCCTACATCACTTGAAATAGTTTTTCCTCCAGGTAGGGTTCTTCTTTGTTTTGCAATTTTCGTCCTGCTTTCTCCTACTGGCTCATCAACATTACTCTCACCATCAGTGGCTGTAGCTTACCTTCTGTCCAGTTGCTAAGCGTCAAGCCTGGCTTGCACTGGCCTCAACATTTCCTCAAAGTCTTCACTGTCAAAAACTCCTCTACGAGGTCTATATATACCCCATCCAACCTAAATGGCTCCTTCTCTATGCGCCACACTGCAACCTTCAATGGACAGAGGAGGAAACCAACATGCTGTGTAATTTGAATTGATTGTTAATTGTTTAAAGTTTATTCGAATTGATTGATTTAATTGTTTGAAGTTTAATGTGCTAATCTTAACGCATACATGCATGTATGACTACTAACTAACTGTTCCTAAATTTATACTGGATTGCCAAAAACTACAAACTATCTAGTGATTACTGAAAGTAATTATCTTTAACAACCTCTGCAATCTTCTCCCCGCTATTCTCTTTGCAGACTTCTCAACGACACCTTGCGACAGCGCCATGCAGCCGCTACCAAATGTTCACAGTTTACTGTTGAAGTCTCCTTTGCAGGACTCTTACCTGCTTTCCTGCTTAGATACCAATGGATGGAAAAAATAACATAGTTTACAGAGTGTGTAGCCAAAGGGATGAAAAGAATTCAACACATCGTAGTGCGTACCAAGTAGAAATAACTTTATCAAGTAAAGGAAGCTATTCACTAAACCTCAACCAACAAACAAATCCATATAGACGCAACAGATTCACAAAATTTACAGCATAGCTCAGTACTCATATTAATCCAAAACAACAATGACCAACCATATCATTTTTTTCTAATGGTGAATTATTACCTCCTCAAACTGAACTTTACAAAGTGAGTTGCAAACAGTTAAGAAGGTCTCTCACACTGGAGACCTGACCATAGGGACAAATAAGTACTAACAGATACAAAATTAAACAAACTAGGTCTCAAACACTGCCTAAATGGTTTTGTACACATAACCATCTGTAAACAAATAGTCAATAACTAGAAACATTCCACACCTAAGTCGAGGAGTTTGAATCCGAAACTGTAACCCGGATGGGCGCTTTTGGGTGCTCTGAGTTTCCTCTCACTGCTGGAGGAACACCAAGATGTTGTTTAAGCCTCTCTATATTCTCTGATGTAGATCCCTCAGGTGCATGTGCAGATGTTCAAGAGAGTGAAGGATATCTATGCAATTCTCTTGTTTATCATGTTCAAGAGAGTGAAGGATATCCATGCAATTCACTTGTTTATCCAAGATAATCTGTCTTGGTAAAACTTCATTTAATAGTAAAGATCTAACAAGATAATCTGTCTCAGTAAAAATTTCATTTAAAAGTAAAGATCCACAGTTTGCATATATTATTGAAACGTCCCCTCGTGTGCCCTGTATCCAGGATTCAATCAACCCATTCCATCAATTCCATCAAATCCTCCGTGTCCGAAAGGGAAATCCTTTGAGAGGATGCTTCGCCTTCAGCTTGGGTGATTTTTTCCTGTACATTAGCTAGCTAGCGTGAGCCCTCAATATCTCGAGGCAAATTCTTATGGTGCATGTGGTGTTAAAAATATGACAACAAAATTGTAAATAATGTAATTTTGGGCAAATTACTTATTGACTGTTAATTGGTTGAGTAACGAAATGAAGTTAGAATAACGAAATAGGCTCAAGATAAATTGGATGGCCCGAGAGGCTTGTAAGTACAGAGAATCATTTTGATTAATAAGAGCTTTCAATCCCTTTCCTTGTGGATGTTTCCTTGACACCCTGTCAAGGTTTTACCACGTAAATTCTGTGTGTTTCATTGTGTGAATTTATTTCTTCCGTTTGTCATTCAGTTATGAATCTATTTCCTTCTTGTTTAATTTTTTCCACTCAATAAGTGGTATCAGAGCACAAGAGGCGATCTTGTTTTGGTTGCACTGGTGGTTGGCTGTCAATTGTCCGTGGGAGAATTCGGAGAGAGATCACAAACCTGTCCGTTGGAGAGGGATCACAAAGCTGTCTGCTCGATTAAAAAAAAAAAAAAAGAATTCGTTTGCCATCCATCAGAATCGAAGGAGGCAGATTACGCCAGCAAAGAAGAACTGCTGTCGTCGAAGGAACTTGAGGAGGATGCAGATTCCAGGGTTTGCTCGATGGAGAAAGGCCATCCGCTAGAAGCAGAAGGGAGGCTATCGACAGAGAGTTGTTGCCATACATTGGAAGTAGAACGTTTTGTCTGGAGAAAGGGTTTGCTCGATGGAGAAAGGCCATCCGCTGGAAGCAGAAAGGAGGCCGTCGACAAAGAGCTGTTGCCATACATTGGAAGCATAACGTTTTGTCTAGAGAAAAGAGGAGCCGTCAAGTGTTACATGCTGTGCAACTGAAATCAACTTCCTGAACTTTCCTTCAAACTGCCTTCCATCAGAATCAAATCCGCTTCGCTGGTTAAAGAAGTCATAAGGAGGGGCCGTTGTCCTTGTAGGACTGCAACCAATTCTGCCCAATCTGAAAAAGACTGCAATTTTCAGGTTAGGAGAAAGTCGGGTGATTTTTTTTTTTTAAAGGAGAAGAAATTTACTGTTTTATTTGAAATAGAATTATTCTTTGCTTAAAAAAAAGAGGCTCAGTTTTGAGAGAAAGGGTTTGAACATAATTTTTTTTTTAAAGGGTTCAGGGTTTTTTACAGAACTGATTTAGTGGAAAAAGAAAAATAGAAATTGTATTTTTTTTCTAGTAGAAGAAAGAAAAATTTGAAACTCTTGAAACCCTAGCAGAAGAGGGGAAGAAATTTTTTTAAGACCCTAGTTGGAAATTAAAGAAAGAAGGGAAAACTAGGAGGAAGAAATGGCAAAAATGACAAATGCAAAGTTCGAGGTGGATAAATTCACTGGGAAAAACAATTTTTCTTTGTGGAAACTGAAGGTTAGGGATTTGTTGGTGCAACAAGGGTTGCACAAAGCATTAGACGGGTGTTACACAGCAATTTGTCACCGTCCCTGCAATTCCCCGTCCCGCACATTGGAAGGCTTATTCCGTGACCTGTGAGCAGTGACATAACCTGAAAACACTTTCATGGCATTCTCCTAGACATGGACTTTCATTTCCCTGAAGACATCTCCTTGTGAAAAACCCTAAAAATAGCCTTTTCATCCTTGGCATGACTAGTCTGTGTTATACCCGCGCCAATGGGGGAAATTCTTCAAAGAGGGCGCGCCAATTGGCACTCTGTCTCAGAGTCGCACTTGCACCAGGCTTAATAAAGCGTGTTTTTTAAAAATAAATGGCGGAAGATTGACTTTAACCAACTCCTGAACTGGTCTCTAAATTGAGTTAGGACGTTTGGCTCCGGATCTCCATGTAGAGGAAGTAGTTTTCCACCTCTCATGGAAGCTTCCTTGATGATAGGGCCAATCCCATGATTGTAGGGATCCTAACTCTCCTTCCACCATCTATATAAGCTTGCTATTTCCCTTTGCAAGCTAGTCTCCAAGAGTCTCCAAGAATCTCCAAGAGCCTTCATAGCCTAAAGAATGTTGCAAGAGCTTTGATAGTCCTCATAGTGCCAAATCCATAGTGAGGAGATTGATGATCGAAGAGAGAGGCTTGTCCCCATTCCCGACAAGCTTTACTGAGACGTATTCTGCTGACGACCCGCCGAAGGAAGGTTCAACGTCAGAGCCTAGTTGTATTTTCCTTTGGTGAATTAATGATAAGCGACTATTGGTTATGGTTCCACTCGTATTGTTCATTATGATCATGAGTTGTGTCTTCTCTTACTGATACATAATTGCATATATCAGGTTTTATGCTTGTGTTTGTTGCGTTTCTTGCGTGTGCAGGTGTTCGATCGTGGCAAGCGAAAGGATTGTGATCTGCTGGAGCAAGGGAACGGGAATGTCATCTTCTTTACGAACAACAGCGTTGGACTTGAGGTAGGCCTTCTTCGCAAGTTGGTTTATTGTAATTAGGAACCTGTGCCTTAGCGTGATACGATTGTTGCTAGACCCGATCTGGGCTAGTAGGGATCACCTCTTTCCGCAGAGGGGATTTACCTCCACAACAAATTGGCGACTCCGTTGGGGAGTTAGCTTGTTGTTTGCTTTATAAACTACAGACGGAGCTTGAAGTTAGCCAGATAGCCTTCGAAACGCTCTTGCTTTGAATTAGCGAAAGTAGATGAATGCTTCTTCAGTCAATCTCCGATTTAGTTTATGAACTGAACACTTGGAGTATTGTCTTGTCTTTCGGTCGATTCTTGACTTTGCTTGCTTGATCAGCTCTTTTGGCTGGTTCTTTTCGTGTCTTTGGCTTTTGATTAAGCTCCAACATCACTGGTCTGCTTCTTGGATTGCTTATATTTTATTTTTCCTTAGTAAACTCGGCTGGCGCGCTTTTCAGTGTGACAGTCACGCCCACTGGCGCATGTTGTCAGTGTATTACTCGCGCCAATTCTATTCTGGCGCTAGTTTCAGCCTTACAGTCACGCCAATGCTGTAAGGTGCTAGGGTTTACTGTGTTTTGAGCCTTCTGAGACTGATCTAGGTGTTTGGTCTTGTTTTTTCGACTGCTTGAGTGTTCTGGAGCCTTGTTTGACTGACTGCGACCTTCTTCCTTTGGTTGTTTGCCCTTTTCTGTCGATTTTACATTCTAGCCCTAGGGCATCTAGGTGCTATTGTGCGTCGAGCCTCCCTTGGGAGTTTTTGGTGTTTATCTGTTCAGTCAACCTTGTGATTGCTTCTCGGCACTCATTTGGTGGTTGTTCATCATTTTATTGCGTTATTCGAGTGATTGGCTTCTTCTTCATTCGAATTCCGCTTTGTCTTGTTTTGGGCCTAGATTACATGGTTCAATTGAGTCTTTGGGTGTCTTTTGATTTGAGGGACTTTTTGTCAATTTGAGATCCGATTGTGTGCTTGCATTGAGTGAAATTTGATTGTTTTTCTCTTTTTCTATCACTTCTCGAATTGCTTGTCTCATTAGTTTTCATTTTGTTTAGTACTTTTTGCTCTTAAACATTGAAAATACAAAAAAAATCTCTTTTGCGTTGGATTATTTAGTGTGAATTAAATCTTTTCGGTGTTATTAGTGATTAGTAACTTTGAAAGAAAAGTTTTTAGTTTCCATTAGCTGCATTAGATATGTCATTGGTTGTTGTCTGATCATTTTGTTGTTGTGTGAAAAGCTCTTAACTCTCTCATAGTTAGCTTTCATCGAATGAAATGATATACTGTGGCATGTAGTGTGCATGTAGGCGATTTTGAGACATAACACTCGCTAGGGCCTGAAAACTGAAACATAATTGAAGATAAACATTAAAATTTATTCAATTTACACTAAGGCAACATTGAAACATTAATGAAATATTTAGAGGTCTAGGCTAGAGACGTATTCCGGCATCTTTAAACCTAGTAGCTGTCGTTCGCCTCTTGGCTTTAGACAGCACTAGTACGGACTTGTGCTCCCCGTACCATTGCGTATATAAAGGGAGACCCCACTAGGGTTCTATCCTTTATCCATAGGAAGCTAAGTCTGCCGCCCTATACCCGTGATACATCGGACACAACATTCGGGGAGATTGCCTGCACGTACGTTAAGTCCTTGGTTGATTTCTCTTTCATTTTTGAAACCAAGGTGTATATTGCAGTTCACTATTATTTGGTACACCCTTTGCCTAGTATTCCTGAGCAGTCATTTTGATCTTATCTGACTCCTTAAATTTGAAAAGATCACCAAGCGCTTGTCCTTTCACGCTTGCTTCAAAATTGAAAGAGATAGAGTCATCTTTCATCCGTTTCTCGACTCTTAAAACATGAAACGGTGAAGTTTCTAAGTTTCAATGTCGTAAAATAAATCGCCCGCGATCACACTCCCTGTTAGATTTTGCTTGTTGGCCGTTTGATTGTGTGCCTTGGTTCTATTTCAGCCCGTGTGTGTGTTTGATCTTTTTCTCTTTTCATTACTACCACAGTGGCGGAACCCTCAGTTTCGTCTACTGGTAGTCCATATACGGACGATTCATCGGAGGTTTCTCAATCCTCTGCTGAACATCAGCAGCCCATCGTTTCCGAGTTTCCCGACGGGGGACCGATTCTGTCTGAGCTTCCCTTTGGAGGACCAGTTGAGTTCAATTGGCCCTTATCCGACCCTTGGTCTGGATTTGGAGTAGGGGAACATTTCCCTCCTCTTACATCGGGTTCGCCTTTTTTAGCTGCTGTTATTCCTCCTAGTCCTCGCCGTCTGTTATGAGATCTAGCGGCAGGTTCAAATATGAGTGAATCCAGTCATTCTGCTAGCGAGGAAATCCCCACGTCTGGTGAAGATTACCAGCTATTCCCAGAAGTAACCCGAAAGTTATTCCCAGAAGACAACGCCGAATCATCTGTTATGTCTTCGCCCGGTCCCTCACTACCAGCAGGGTATAGATCCTTAGGTCAGATTATCGCCGCCGTTGCCTCTATGGGGGTATCAACTCCTTCTATGAGGCCAGTTGTTCCTTCACTGGGGATGTCTCCTAGGACACTTGTCACGTCATCCCCTCAGGTCACTTCTGTGCCCGTCAGGCCCACTGTTTGTGTGGCTGCATCTACACCTGTTGTTACCACTCAGTCCGTAAGGACCACATCACTTCCCGAAGACATCTATATAGCTTCTGCTATGCCGGAGAACATTTCTCCTGAGGAGTATCGATTGTCCCTATAGCAATCGAACCCCGAGGTTGGACAATCCTCTCAAGATCCCAACTGCTCGTATTTTTCGCATTATGCACAGGATGGTACGCCTGTGTACGTTTTTCCATATCAGTATGATGAGTACGTGAACCCTCTACGTTTACCCACTCTTGAGGCTCAACTTCATGCTCAGGGTTTACCGTATAACCAGGCTAGGCAGCCTTATTACCCGCAAGGACAACCTTTTCAAGGCCAACCTCCGGGCCAGCCTGGCTATCCTTATGACCCGCAAGGTTACCTTGTGGGCTAGTAGGGGCCATTATACGCTCCGCAAGGACAATATTACAACCCTTCAGGTCAACTCGTGCCACCTCTTCCTGGAGTCCAACCGAGGCGACCTCAAGGACTCACAGGTCAACCAGGGTACCAACTCGGGTCGGTATACGATCCTGGGGGGCAAGTCCAACCTTCCCAACCCATGCAACCTCAGTATCCTGTTGCTCCAAATGTTGCACATCAGCCAGGACCATCTTATGGTCCTGCTGCAAGTCAAACCGGTTACTAGCCACCACCTGGCTCCATTCCACCACCAGGCCAACCAGCCCATCCGGCACAACCTAGTGCTCCACAACAGCCAGACCAACCTGCGCAACCGGCACAACCTGTTCATCCGGGCCAGCCTGTTCAACCAGGTCAGCCCATTCAGCCTGGCCAACCTGTCCAACCAGGCCAGCCTACACATCCTGTCAACCCTGCTCAACAATCGATTTACTCGATGCCACAACCGAATCAACCGGTGCATCCTAATTATCGCCCTTAGCAGGGTCCAACCTATCAGCAACCCGCTCAACCTCAAGGCGGTTACTACCCTCACGGTCAATCTAGACCGACTTATATTCCGCCCCAAGGTTCCCATTATTACACTCAACAACCTGGCTACACCTATACTCAGCAGCCAAATCCACAGGTTGCCCAAACAGGGCCGACATACAATCAGGGTCCATACTCTGGTTATCAAGCCCCGTACACTGGCTACCAGCAACCGAATCAGACTGGTTATACACCCTATACCCCCTACGGTCAGAATCCTGCCGGACAGAACCCATGGGGGCAAGGATATTCTCAGCTAGCATGGAGTACAGGTATCGGTCCTTATCGAGGGCCTGGCATGCCGTTCAATCCGCAGTTGCCATTATTGGCTACCTTGGAATTACCGGACGTTTCTAAATTAACCAATGATTCGATTCTTCATAATCCTTATTGGCCTACCCGACAACTGCCCAAAGTTTGAAGGTAACGCCGGTGAAGACCCCCATGCTCATGTAATGACTTACCATTTGTGGTGTTCGTCTAATTCTTGGGTTGATGATTCAATTCGTCTATGTCTCTTCCAGCGCACTCTAACTGGCGTTGCCGCTAAGTGGTATATTGAACTACCTCGTGGCATCTTTCAGGATTTCAATACTTTAACAATGGCTTTTCTGACTCACTTCCAGTTACCGGTTTGCTACGAAGCCGGGACGCATCTCCTGACTTCCTTGAAGCAGGATAAAGCCACCCACATATTTGATCACATTCATGAGTGGCGACGTCGTCGTAGGCTGATCAAGTTTGATATACCTGATCAACTACTAACTCATTGGTTCACCACGTCCTTCGTTAACAAAATCGCTCAAGATATTGCTATGGGGGCATGTGTGACTGAGGAACAGGCCATTGCGCGTGCCCAGTATCTTGATCTAGTATACTCTCAGTCCGGCACGTTGTATGATATTTTGACTGATGCTCCACGCCGAGGAACCTCTAAAGCTCCACCTACCCCAGCGGTGGATGGTGTTATTGGTTCCATGTCTCAAAATTCTCGGAAATCTTCGAATGGGAAGCAGAAGTCCAATTCTTCCAATAATTCTACTCTTCCCACCCCTCCAGATTCTGGCAAAACTGTAGAGGTTAACGTCGTTCAGGCTAATCCTACGGAAAAAGCCTCCAAAGGAAAGAAGAAGGGCAAAGGAAAATCCAAACCCGACGCCCCAAAGTCAGAGTCTTCTAAACCTCGTACTGATGACGGTGCCCAACGTAAACCGAAGTACGCCTGCCTTATCTGTGAAGGAGATCATTATACTAAGGATTGTCCTAGATGATCTGAAATTAGTCAACTTCTGAAAGGCTCCAAAGGGACTCCGACAGTTCTTAAAGAATCGTTCCCGTCTCAGCAGACCCAGATGGTTGAGCAGCCCTCACCATCTGCACCATTTGGGTCCCAGGTCTTTATGATGAATGGTGCAGCACCTGTATCAGTTGCTACACGTTCGAAGGATTATGTTGGATCGCGTCAGCCAGCTGGGAAGGAGATTGTGGATGGCCCACCTCCTCCTCCTGTCTCTGGTTCGTTGGAAATTGAGAAGCCTACTGCTGAACCTGTTGTGAGGCCACCTTCTAAAGGTGTTCTACGAAGGTCTTCCTACAATCCAAATGCCTGTGCTGCTCAGCACTACAGTATTCTTGAGGATTTGGCACAGGCGCCTTCTGCTATGTCCGCATTGGAAGTCCTTCAAATTTTCCCTTCGCAACGGAAAGCTTTGTTGTCTGCAATCGGTGGAATCGATCCCGCCGATTCTAGTCTTCTCACCTTCGACTTAGAAAACTTTACCCCTCGACTTCCGCATCAAATTGCTCTTGTGATCCAAGTCGGGATCAACGGTCTTAACATTCATAGGGTCGTTGTGGATGAAGGTGATTCTACCTGTGTCATGTCGTCCGCCTGCTGGAAGGCCATCGGCTCTCCAGTGCTTTCATCATCTCCCAATGCCTTAGAGGCATTCGATGGTCGGGAATCCAAACCCCTGGGTGTTCTCGAGAGTTTGTCGATTACGTTACAGGGGAAGACAGTCAATGTAGAAGTAGAAGTGGTTGACGCCAAGCTTAACTACAACCTGCTTCTTGGCCGCAGTTGGACTCACGCAATGCTATGCGTGCCATCCACCCTCTTCCGACTTCTTAAGTTCCCTCATGAGGGCAAAATTGTTACTGTGGATCAGTTGTCTTTCTTCACCTCCACCTCTGAGAACAACGTTCCTTACGTGGATAAGATCCCGAATCCCCCTGACAGTGTAGGACCCGGTCTCTTCAAGGACCCCGTCCTCATGGGTATTTTTCCCGCGCCGCCACCACACACCGTTCAAGTTAATATGATCTCTAGGTCTGACGACCCATGAATCATCCCTTCGCCTGAACAGGTGACTGATTTTGGAGAATCGATGCCCTTAACTCCAGTAGAGATTAATTACTGTGAAATCGTCGCCGCATCCGATCCTCCTCCCTCTCAACATGCTCCCTTGAGCATGGCTTTAGATATCTATTCTCAATCCCCCTGGCTCGGCGAGGCCGACTCGCCTGATCCTCTAAAAGAGATTTTCCCTTCTGATGAAGCCATTGTTGAAACAATGTCTCTTGAGGAGCTGCCTTGGAGCAATGGAAATCATCGTTCCTCCATCATGCCCAACCTGGGGGCAATGTCCGATTGTCTAGAGCATGATGTATCTGATAATCCCCCTCTTGAGTCTCCTCCGTTGAGCTCATCGGAGCACAGTTCCTCTTCTTGTGCCAAGCTCCTAAAACAATGAAACAAGTTGCTACGAGGACAATTCTTTTAAGTGTGTCAACCTCATTAAAATAATGAAACACGAGCCTGTTCAATTCGAGTTTTGATAGGTTTAGTTCAAATCTCTTATGTTTTCAACCTTCACTCCATTTCCTATGGATTGAAGCTTGGGGGGCATGTACCTCGAATTGAGACACCATGCTGGGGGCATGCCCGTCTTCCTCAAGCATAGTTTGTGTTTTAAGCTTGCATAAAAAATAAAACTCATTTCCAAGCATAGTTTGCATGTGTGTTTTCATGTGTGCTTTTAAGCTTGCATAAAAATAAAATGAGTGATTGGATACATTATGTGAACTTTTTCATTGGGTCGTTTTTTATGCAACTGATGCATCAAGATAACGTTGTATTAGACATTTGCATAGCATAAATAAAAACATCATCACATGTAAAGAGATCCATCCAGAAATAGGTATATATATATATGTGTGTGTCGAAATTTTTACATAGTGTGCACCACATGAAATCAAAAAATATACATGTTCGTCTTAATACAGTCGGAGACGACATGTCTCTCAAAAAATATGCAGGAAAAGCCCTAGATGTCTAATCTGCATGGTGCTCGTGGTAACATGCCACCGCGCGCACTAAGTGTCTCAGTAGTCGGTGGAGGCGACTAGGCACCCCCACAGTGTGTCGCTGGTATGCTAGCGGAACATCTACTAGCTGTGCATAGTCCGGGATCCCCCGGGCAATGCCCTCCAGGTTATGGATCAGCTCACCCCCTTCGCCACCCTCAGCCTGAGGGTCATGTGCGACATGGGTCCTCCGTGCAATGGGCGACATACCCACGGGCCTCTCTGGGCCGACATATGCATACACATAAAACTGTCATTAGAACGGACATGTATTACCAAAAAAATCATAAATACATAAAAATCAAAAAGAGTATCATACCCAACTCCTCATCCCAATCTTCCCCCTCCGGGAGCGGAAGATCGGGATCTCCAGTGAAATCGGTCCCAGCGTAGGGCCAATCCTCGACCACGATCAGCTGGCACCGTAACCACACAAAGAACTCGGGCCTCCAAGACATCTGTTGGCCTCCTCCTGACCTGGGCATAAGTGCTGCCCAGCGAGCCATCCTCGGCTCTCTTGGTACAGGCTCAGCAACTATGGCCCCTTGGCCCTGGAAAATGGGTAGTCGTTCCAGGATGAATGACACCAAAATGGAACCGTAGCCAAACTGCTTTAGTTTGACTTGCTTGCATCTTGTCAGCTGCCTCTTGATATTGCTTGTCACACCAGTGGCCCAATCGAACAATGTGGGGTTCATACACTCGGAGGCTAGTATGAGTTGGGCTTTGGTCGCCTCATGTGGAGCTTGCGATCCTGCAGCTCGTGTAATGGTGTGTAGCACTACTCTGAGTGCTAGATCACAGACAGTGTGGATGTCCACCTTCCCGCTTCCCGATCTGGTTCATGCCCCCGGGCACACCTTCGCCATTACTTGCTCCATCTTTTCTTCGAAAGGTCTGCTGCTCGTCAGAATGGGTACTGGGCCTCTCCGCAACAACCCGGTGATGAAATATACGTCAGAAACCTCAAGTTCCAACACTTGGTCCCGAAGTTTAAATACTTCCTCATTTTTGTCCCATATGCTGACCAAGTACTGTAGCAGCTCAGGTTGAGCTCGTAAACAGGGAGTAAGGAAGAATTTTTTGAGTCCACAGTTCTTAAGTGCATTCATACAGGCTTCGTTTTCCATAGCCATTTCATCTTCCTCCCCATGTTCCCTCTCCTTCCATTCAATAACCATTGTGCTTGGTTACCTGCATCAACACGATCAAAAAACCCTTGTTAGATCTCTATCATGCTTGAAAATCTAGATGGATGCCTCACTATTTGGAAATCTAAATCGGAAAATTATGTTGCGCCATTGGTGCGACCCCTTTGTGAGTAAAAGTCCATTGGCGCGGGTCCGTGCCCGATACCCGCGCCAATGGCGAAGCCCTAAAATTTTTAAAAGTCTCCTCCAGAGATTGACTGTACAATGGAAACTAATAAAAAATGGATTAAAATGGAGCTTAAGGGAACGCCTTTTACCTGGAACAAACGAGGAGCTGAATGACGTCCCGGATCAGTCACAATCACCGCCGCAAGTTTGCACACAAACAGACCATTGTTGCTCTCCAAGTAAGGTAAAAAGTAAAAGTAAAATTGTTTTACCATTTAAAGCCTATTTATAACTTTTCAGGTCAAAAATTAGGTTTTAAAAGTCATTTTTCTCAGTATTTTAATATATTTTGTCGAAAATGGATTTTACACTTGCTTTTATGTGCAGCGACAGGTTTTTTACGCGACTTGGGCAGTGATACGAGTTGTATTTTATACTTTTTTTCAGACTCGGTAAAAACACAAAAAAATCATTTTGGAGTCATCTTTCAGCTCTTTTCTGACTCTCTAAACATGAAAAGATTGTTGAGGCCCTTGTCGTTTCGATCTCGTTAAAGTGGCCACGAAACGACATCTACCCAGTATACGTTTACCCCTTTTTCGGGCTGGGATAGATTATTTACGAAAAAGGAATACCCTAGCCTATCGCAACTAGGAGGTTTCCTCAGACATAGTTTTCTACCTTTTCAGATTTGAGGAACTATCTACGAAAAGGGACTGTTGGAGTTTACTTTTCTGCTGTCTTTTCAAACTCTCTAAACATGAAAAGACGCCGAGTTCTTCCTTTGTCAGACTCGTCAAACCCTGATGACATCGGATCTAGTCGTAATGACGATATTCGAGTTCCTCCTTCCTAGGGCTCGTTAAATGTACTAGGATGGATTCGTCCGAAGGACGAACTTATATGACAAGCATATGTTATCCCCTTCAAGCTTGTTTTAAAAAATAATTGGGGTACTCACCAGAAATGGTGGGGAAAAATGGAACCAACATCATTGTCGTGTTGGCAGTATGTTGCTCTTAAACATGGCACTTGTCTGCATTCGTGTCGGGTTGGGGACATCTCATCTCGTTTTTCACTTGCCTCCGTGGGTTTGGGTGATCCTTTTTGACCTCTCATCTACTCTTTGCCTCGTCACCATGACCTCTGATCTTGTGATGTCAAATACTGCCAGATCCACTGTTGTGTCGCCGATATGTTCAAGAGAAGTTGACCTCTGCAAAAAATTTCAACCTTCCTCTGATTCTCGCTGATTTTGATTCACAAAGACATTATGTTCCTCTGTCTCGCGTCGATGATGTGGGAAACACTATGGCCCACCTTCGATCAAGGTCACTTCCTGTCGACTTCAGCTCATTATCCAGGAAGCTGATCTAGAGACTTCCTTCTGGTACCTTAGAGCCTGCATGCCTTAATGGCAGGTTCTTCGCGTTCGACGTGAGGTTTTTGTCATTGGCCTCCGATCGAGTGATTCTATGGGTGTTCGATGCCAGCTCATTGATTCGCATGCCGTAGATTGTACCTATAGTACCTTGAGGGCCATTGTCATTATTGGTGGTACCTCTCGCGTCCGTTAACAACTTTCATCATTGGCTAGTAATCAGACGATGTTATTGCATGTTCGACTTCAGCTCACTCATTCGCATGCTTGAACTTGTACTTTGTTCGGGTCGAGATGGAGCACAAGACCCTGGATTTCGTCTATTTAGAATCCAGGCTGCGATTTTGTGGATTATTATGATTAGTTACATGACTCATTGGATGGCTGCGACCATACCTGAGTCTATTTATCGATCCTCACTGGATGGCTGCGTCCATACCTTGGATCTGGATTATTGTATACTCTATTATGGATGGTTGCGCCCATACCACATATATCATGTATTTGAGATATCAGTTGTACTTCTTTACGCAGGTTTTCTGATGGCGGTGTTTTCGTTTGGACACGTTCTCGTAAAGCATTTCAACCATCTCTCTCTTTCGGGCCTCATGCTTTAGGGGGCATCTGTTACACAGCAATTTGTCACCGTCCCTGCAATTCCCCATCCCGCACATTAAAGGGCTTATTTCGTGCCCTGTGAGCAGTGACATAACCTGAAAACACTTTCATGGCATTCCCCTAGACATGGACTTTCATTTCCCTGAAGACATCTCCTTGTGAAAAACCCTAAAAATAGCCTTTTCATCCTTGGCATGACTAGCCTGTGTTATACCCGCGCCAATGGGGAAAATTCTTCAAAAAGGGCACGCCAATTGGTGCTCTGTCTCAGAGTCGCACTCGCGCCAGGCTTAATAAAGGGTGTTTTTTAAAAATAAATGGCGGAAGATTGACTTTAACCAACTCCTGAACTGGTCTCTAAATTGAGTTGGGACGTTTGGCTCTGGATCTCCATGTAGAGGAAGTAGTTTTCCACCTCTCATGGAAGCTTCCTTGATGATAGGGCCAATCCCATGATTGTAGGGATCTAACTCTCTCCTTCCACCATCTATATAAGCTTGCCATTTCCCTTTGCAAGCTAGTAGTCTCCAGAGGCTCCAAGAGCCTTCATAGCCTAAAGAATGTTGCAGAGTTTTTGATAGTCCTCATGAGTGCGAATCCATAGCAGGAGATTGGCCCGATCGAAGAGATAGGCTTGTCCCCCATCGACAAGCTTTCTTAGAACGATATTCCCGTGACGACAGCCGAAAAGGAAGGTTCAGCGTCAGAGCCTGGTTGTATTTTCCTTTGATGAATTAATGATAAGCAACTATTGGTTATGGTTCCACTCGTATTGTTCATTATGATAATGAGTTGTGTCTTCTCTGACTGATACATAATTGCATATATCGGGTTTTACGCTTGTGTTTGTTGTGTTTCTTGCGTGTGCAGGTGTTCGATCGCTGCAAGCGAAAGGATTGTGATCTGCTGGAGCAAGGGAACGAGAACGTCATCTTTTCTACGAACAACATTATTGGACTTGAGGTAGGCCTTCTTCGCAAGTTGGTTTATTGTGATTAGGAACCTGCGCCTTAGCGTGATACGATTGTTGCTAGACTCGATCTGGGCTAGTAGGGATCGCCTCTGTCCGCAGAGGGGATTTACCTCTACAACAGTGTTAGTCCTAATCGATAACAATACATGACACAAGAATGTTAGTCCTTGATGCTTATCCAATCTACCATTCTTCCTTTCCTGGTCCATTTACTTGACTCAAGGTGTTGGTCCTAGTCACAATACATGACACCAGGAGAAAATAGGTGTCCATCCTCACTCCTCAACTTAGGATTTATGCATAAACCTAAGCTTGTTTCAGAAGTAATCAAGCTTCCTTACATCAGCGACCTATTTATTCGTGGAGATATGTTGTAGATTACTGGCTCCCATCTGCGCCATATCTCAAATCATAATGTGCTTCAACCTTCCACTAAAAACCAGGCTCTCTGACAATCTTCAACAATCTTCATATTGCTTTGATTATTACAAAGTATCATGGTCGAATCCAACACGCCTTCAAATAGTCCATCAAATATTTTATGATGCCAAAATGATTCATAGCTAATTGCACATACTACCATATCTTTTGCCTCTATAGTGCTCAGTGCATCAAGATCATGCTTTATGCTCTTCCAAGAAACAATACCAGATCCTAACTAGAAACAATCACCTAGTAGTAACTTTTCTCATCATCATCACTACTAGCTCAATCAATGTACCCTTGAATTAAATGTATAAATGAATCAATAATTTATCAATATAATGATGGATCAACAATATTGGTGTTGAGAATTAGGTAGGGCTCGGTTTAATTCAAATTCTCTTCTTGATAATTACTTGTGAGCTTACTTCTTTTATGCTAAATTTAGATAACAATGGTGTTCTATGCTTGATGCACTTTTACTTCAATCTTTCTTAGGCCGGATACAAAATAGAAATCACATAAACAAGTCTTCTATGATACCGTGGATAATCCGATTTCTGATTACAATAGCAATCACATAAACATGAAAGTAAAATGCTGATAGAACACAATAATAGATCAGTAGAAGACAAGCCAAATATAGATCAAATTTACAATTACAATAGTGGGCTATTTATAGTGGTCAGCCCCTATAATTAGGCGAACTGACAGTGAATAGATGTGGTTGTTCAATGAGCTGACTTTACTACTGATTATAGGCCAACTTGTAGGGGAAACATTTTAGCGTTATGTTGGTGTTTAGAACCATTCTTGAGCCATATTGTTGAGCTTCTTAGACAAGGTCTTTGAGGCATACCGTTTATTGACTTGACTTTTAATCAATACATTTATTACAAGATGACAAATCCCTAAAATACATCAAGAAGAAGTCTTTTGACCTATAATAAAAATCTTTCTCATGAAACCCATGAAGCAAGCATAACAAACATACATTTTATTATCTTTGTCTTCTTCATTTCATAAATATATAATTACATAGTCAATATGAAGACTGAACCTAGTTACACTTCCAACACTCCCTCTTAACTAGGGAGGTATTCATAATGGTACATGGTCACTTTCAATCTGAAGAATCTCATAAGAAGAATCGAATTGGTAATCGCATATGTATAACATCATATCAACCAACAATGTCCTAGTGCAAGGCCTTGTCTAACAACTCCATATCTCAACGAGACAATGGGTACAATGTTGGCGAGGCACATGACTTATATACACCATAGTCATTGTCTCTCCAAGGTACATACTCCACCCAGGTGTTCCCAAAGTATGACCTTCTTGGACTATTCTTCTCTTGGGTAGCCAACTTTCAAAGAATATCGGTCCCTGGCTACTCTTATCTTGAATTCCCTATCTCATTCTCAAAGAGTATCAGATGCTAGATGATTACCCAATCCTCCATTATGTCTTCCACGTGAAGACCAAATTGATGTGTTTATCCATTCTCTCCTCATGGCTTTCACTAAGACTTACAGCTGTTAGTCCTGGTCTAGTGCATGACACATGAATTTAGAGAATTATATTTGTCACTTCCTTTTGATTCAGGAAGGACATACTTCCAGTTTCTTCCAAGTAAGAAACTTACCATCAGGCTCCCTCTTAATCAGGGACTTGCAGCAGCAATGGTGAGATACCCAACTGCTCATAAAGAATTCCTCCCTCGATGCCATGTTGCTTTCCTTCGAAACATCTCCCAAGGATCTTACATCCTTCCACATGATTGGAAGTCTTGCATAAACTTATCCTGATAAACATATACATAAGAACTTTTAAATAAAAAGTTATATCAATGATGATCTTTCACCCTGACATCTTCCTGTAAGCATCGACATCCTCTATTTAGATTGATACATCTCTTAAAGATATGTATTGTCAAGGGTCTTCTTGTTTACCATACTTCTATGAGAGTCCACATATCTTCCCAAGAGATCTCCTAGTCACATTTTCTTGGCTTCCAGATGATAACCGCCTCTTGACATGGTTGCACTTCATGATCTCTTCCTTTCTTTCTCCACACAACTTCATTCCCAGGAACTTTCAATATCCAGTTCCTTGTTTGTATACAACTACCTCATATTCCATATGAGGACATATTTGATTTCATCTGTTAGTGGCAATTTGTGCACTAGAAGAGATCATTCTTTCTTTGATCATACTTCTAAAGATAGAAGTCCATCACCTACAACCATATGACATGACGTCACATCATCCAGTGTTAGCATATATGTACCTCTTCTTATCCATTCAAGTCATACAACAACAATTTTCTTAGAATGAAGAACTTCATTCCCTTGACCTGCTTCATCATTATGTCATGATATCCTAATACCAGAATTCTGCAAGATAGAATTCTTGATGAAACCTTTTGCTTTCTTTCTAACTAGTGAATCCAAGGAGGACTACATTGGTGAGTGCCAACACCTGTTTCATAGATGACCCTTGATCTGAATGACTATTTCTGTCAATGTCGTTATCAGTGAGGTTCCCAGGAGCCACTTCTTCGAGTGCTCCTTCCATGCTTCTATCACGATGCTATTGATATACACTTCTTCCTATCATACTATTTTACAACCAACATAAATCACTTAATGATGAAGATGATCATAATAGAGATCTTTCACTTCTTCTTTCTTAGATTTCTTCTCATTAGGTTCTTCCCTTTCATCTGAGACATGGGCTTCTTCCCTTTTCCTCTTGTCCTTTCCAGATTTAGGAAAATTCCTTTTATAGTGCCCAAATTCATTACATCCAAAGCATCGTACTTTGTCCATATTTCTTCTTTTATTTTGAGGACCAAATTTACTGAATCTTCCTTTCTTCCTAGACATGGTTGTAAAAGCTTGATTCCATTCACTTGATCTTGTATCAGCTTTGGCTTTCAATCTTGTTTCCTGTGTTTTACATAGAGACCATAAATCCTGGAATGGTGTTGCTTCTTTCTTCCCGTATAAGATTTAACTGAAGTTTCCCCATTCTTCCGGTAGAGCATTCAACACTGCTTTAGTCATCTCACTATCAGACATTACTTCTCCCAATTCTTGCAGTTGGTCTCTTATTTCAGAAATCTTCATAAAATATGAAGTGATTCCTTCCTCTCTTGACAATTTCATCTTGTATAGTTCTTGTCTCAGAGAGATTAACATAGTTACTGATCAAATAGGTAACTGGACTGGTACCTACTTTTTTGAGGTAGAAAGAAAAACACCCGATTTTGAAAAGTGGTGATGCAGAATCACTTTTTGTTTTTGGAGCATGTTTTTGGCACTTTAGTTTTTTTTTATTTTTTATTTTTTTATTTTTATTTTTATTTATTATGTGATGCTTTTTATGTCAATTTTTGTAGATGTTCTATACTTGATGCAAATTTACATTTTATCCCCAATATTAGTCAGCAATCACATAAACAAAAAAGTAAAATGTTGATAGAACATACCAGTAGGTCGACAAAAGACAAGCCAAAAATATGTGTGTTGGTGCGTTACGACGGTCAACAGGGTGCTTCAACCAGCAAAGTCTCAATATGGTTAGCCAACCAAAAGTGCCACACAATCCTCTCAGACAACTAGACCAGTCAACCAAAAGTGAACGTTGTCCCAGTCAACGGTCAACGCAAAACAATACCAGCAAAAAGTCAATGCAACCCAGTCAAATTCAACAATCAATCTCGATTTTTGTGCCAGAAAATGCGGACTGCAGAAATCAGAATTTTGACCAAGATTTAGGTCAGTTTGACCATGCGTTGACCAAAGTCAACGCTGGTCAAATCTGCACTGAAAAACCCTAGGTCGAAAACATAAATCTTCTTGCTGCAATTTTTCCACGTGTGGAGAAGAAGAGATTCCAAGTGATGATCGAACCAATCAGATGAGGAGAGAGAATGTGTGATGATGGATGAGTGAAAATGACCTCCAACGTTGACCTATTTATATCCATCAGTGAGGGTGTGTGACACAACTGTTGGGGCTTCAAGCCCGAATTTTATTTCAGGCCGACCTGCACATATTTTGAATAAATTAAAAATAAATGTTCTGCTCATCGGATCAAGATGATCTTTAGATTGATCTTGCACCTCTTCGAAAGAGGAATCCAATAAAAATATTGGCATCTTCATCAGAGCATCACAACATGGAGTTTGGACCTAGTTGTCCAAAATTAACAAGTGGTGTATCATCACCAAATTTTTTTTAGAGGATTGATTTTGACACTATACATTTTCTAATGTCTTCTTCTTCCCCGAGATGTTTATTTTTAAGTGCATTTATGTACTTGTGTTTTAAAAATTAAAAAAAAAATATTTTTTTTTAAATAAAAATTTGTAATGAAATCTTCATTTTTTCACATAGATAAAAAATTGAAAAAATGGTCAATATTATAAAGTTTATATTTTCTACATGTTTATGTATTGTTAATTAATATTTCAATGCACATCAATTAATTTTCGCTAAAAAACCAATATTTTGAACCATATGACAAAAAAATACAATTTTTCAATGTGAATAGAATGTAAAAAATACACTTTTAGAGACTTTTTGTTAAAAAAACATGTTAAATAAGCTATTTTTTTGGGAAAATATTTACAAAAAACTGAAGAAAATAGCATTTTTATTGAATTTTATGTCAAAAAATAATAGTAATCACATGTTTTTTGCAAAAAATAAGGATTCTTCTCATAAAATATCAAAGTCTAAACATTACAAGTAAAACTGATTAATAGATTTCAAAAGTGAGTTTTGTTTGCAAGCATAACTTAAAGATCATCAACAATATCAACTAATCCATGTTCAACATCTTCTAGAACATCATTGATGTCTTCTTCTGCAACATTTTCTACTTCATTTTGGTCATTGTCATCTTCTAATGGATCTTTCATGTATACAAATATTTCAAAGTGTCATTTTCCAATCATTCCATATAATGGTGGTTGAGGTTCCTTTTCTTTTTTTGCTACACATAATTCATTAAAATCCCCTTTCCTCAAACCAACTTTTTGCTTCGCATCTGGAAGGAATTGAAGAGCGTTAATTCTTTGTTGAATAAATTTGCATTGCACTGGGTCTTTCTCAATGGCAATGCAATTTCTTCCTTTTGGCAGGCAACATGCTAGTGTTGTACCTAATCATCAAGCACAAAATAAATAAATAAGAAAATTAGAATAAAGACATAAAAAGTAAAAAGTAAAATATTAAATTCAAATTTGTATGATAAAACTTACCTGAACCTGAGAATAAATTCAAAACTCAATCTCCTTCATTTGAACATAGATTTATAAGATAGTTAATCAATGCTTGTGGTTTTTGATAAATGTTAACTATATCTCCTTTTGCATCTTTATCTTCATATGTTAGTTTTCTTACAACTGCATCATGAACCAATACTTGACTATGACTCTCCCCATCTACTCGATTCATAAGAATATGCTTATAGTTGTCCTCTTTTGTCCAACATTCAACATGGATGAACTCACAATAATTTATAATAGGCCGATCTTCGGAAGAAACAATATTTGACTTCTGCCTGTAACATAACATAGTAAAAGTTCAATTAAATTGTACATGAATACAATTTTTTAACAGTAATCAAACATACAATTTCAAAGTCTTACCATGTAAGTTGCATCCTTGAGTTTGTTTTTCCCTTGAAGCTTGTTAATAACATTGCAAACTGTGTGTCTGAATGAAATGTCACAAATTGCCAAAGTGGTGATGTTGTCACTTCTTGAAAACATGTAACCACTTTACTAAAAGCTTGATAAATATATGGTTCACTATCATATTCAACGTCTGGGAAATTAAAACCATGAGGAATATCTGCAATTACTAGGGCATATTCCCTTATAGGTATTAGTAATGCAATGTCTTCACAATTGCCTTGTATTATTTGATATTGGATATTGTCGAGCCCATTCCAAATGTAATGATTAACAGTAGGATCAAGTTCAACATTCATAAGACGTTTTTTTCTCATCTTTTCCGACTTAATTTTTTCAATAAAGCTTTTGAAAGTATCTGGTACTCCATTTCCATCCTTCTTTGACATCTTTAATGATATATATATATATATATATATATATAGAATAAAAATAGTTTAAATATGAATAAAATGAATGTATAAATCAACATACCTTATTGAATGCAATATAAAAATATTTAAGTGTTGTTGTAGAACTTGCTTCTGGGTAGTGGCGT
Organism: Pinus albicaulis; assembly: GCA_034641835.2. Classification (NCBI taxonomy): domain Eukaryota; kingdom Viridiplantae; phylum Streptophyta; class Pinopsida; order Pinales; family Pinaceae; genus Pinus; species Pinus albicaulis. The sequence goes on from JAXQQM020063887.1 coordinate 26,443, forward strand.
ACAACATCATCCCAACTGTCTTCATTCAATATTTTAACCATATGTTGTATTTTCATAAAAATATTCTGGCTGAATAAACAAAGTTAAAAATGTTAATATAATGTCATGTATAACAAATTCTACCAACAAAATTATGTTTTATTTAAAAGAAAATTATAATGAAAGGAAAATAATAAATAATTCAAGAAACTTACTTTTGAAATTCTGTACACATTTAATCCATTGACAATTCACCCAAATTCACATGGGCTAGTACTGATTTGACTAGTTTCTCATTCTTCACACCTTGCATTGTTCTCCAAGGTGTGATAGTCATATCCTCTAGAAGTTGCTTCATTTCACGCCCTGTCTTATTGTTGGTACATATTATGGATTTACTCTTTTTAACCTTCTGATTTTTTATGGAAATATTCTCCCACCGCTCAAAAGTCTCAACAATCAAATCCCATATCTCCCCAGTTCTAAATGCCAACTGAAAAATGTTATCCATGCTTCTGAATATATTTGAATGCATTTTTCCATCTTTTGCTTTGGTTTTTTCATCAATTTGATAACCTATTTCCATTAAACATTCCTTCCGAAATGTTAGACTAACTTGTGTCTCATCCCTACTACATTTTTCTATGAATTCATTATGAATAAATCTGACCCTTTGGATGAAAGTCATTTTCATTTTGTACTTATTATCTGCATTATGATCCCATGCCAATAACTTTGATTCTATTTTTTTTAAGCCAATGTAAATGATGCATTTCACTGTTTGAAAAATATAGTTATTGGGATATTCTTCAATCAACTATCTTTTAGCCTCTACTGAATGGTTCCCTCCAATAACATAATATTTATAATCAAAAAAATTTGTCTTGTCAAATGCCTGCTTGTTGGGAACCTGACATGAATCAACAAGAATCACATAATCCACCACATGTGCATATGGATTGAACTTGAACAATGTTTTTCAGATCATGTACATGTAGGTGATGGGATTTTCTAATTTGATATTGAGATTGTCCTTCATTTGGCCTATAAAATTTGCTGACATTAAGCTTAAATTTTTGGCCACCGGGAATTAATTTATTCTTCCTCAACTCATATCGAATGGCTATTTTGTTTTGTTTTAATAATGCTATCCTCTAACTCAACACGTGGTGTTATGATTTCTCTGCTTCCATTAAAGCTTTCAGTTTGTTCTTCACTGTTGCTCATGAATTTTACAGGTTGCCCAATATTCGATTTCCTTTTCTTATTGGTTAACATATTAGTTCTTTTATAAATAAGCTCTTCATCATTAGGTAAAAGAGAGACATCTTTGGCCATTTTTATTTTTGGTGTTTGATTTGTTTTCTCCCTTTGCACAACAGTTCTAATCTCCTCATCACTAATTCTATCATAATTTTCAGTTTCATGTTCCACATCTTCAAAAGAAACATGTTTAAGTTTACTAGATTGACCCACCTTAGTGACTCTTGGTTGATCCCCTCTTTGTTCTATTGCAATGTCACGAGCTATTGATCTTTGCTTCAATCTCCTTTCCTCTGCTTTGTCTGTGTGGAAAGTGTTGATCACAGTCATAACATTTGGCTCCATAAAATAAATACCTTCAAACATGTTTGAAAGACTCGAAACAAAATCCTATGAAACAAAATAAAACATGTCAATGATCAATAATTTATAAAAAATTGAATGATCCTTACAATAATGCATAGCGGAAATATAAATAAGCATACTTACAATGTTATTTGCAATGTTGCTTGAGATTTCTTCAGACAATTTTGTAGATATTTCATTTGTGTCATACTTGACCTTTGATAGACGATATCTAACCTTGTCACATTTATTAGCCTTCATTGCAAGAACATAAATAGTATTTGCATTTGGGACCATACATATGTCTCGCACTCTGCCCATCACTTCATATGGTTCATTTAAGTAAACCATACCATGAACCAGATAGATATGGATATCAGCCTCTGTTTCATTGGCTTCAAGATACCATGAGAAATCAGTTTTATTTATTTCCTCGACGTTCTTCCAATCAGAAATAAGCTTTAATGAACCTAGTGGGCCACTTGCTTGACTTTTATTAGTGTGTGCAACAATGTCTTTATTGCGTCCAACAGTATCCATAGTGCATGGCGCTGCAACTTTAGATTTGGGAGTTGCTGCCCTAGGTGCATAAACGTTCACAAATTTTTTTTTGATGCCGTATTCCTGATAATATATATATATATATATATATATATATATATATATATATATATATTAGTTAATGAGAAAACACATAACTTAGTTAATCATTTTTTTTTTAAAGTTTTCCAATATAAATTTAAAATTTATTGAAAAATAATGTCTATAAAATAAATTTAAAAAAAAAAAAAATTATTTGTAAAACTAAATAAATTGAAAATAAACCAATAAAATTAACTATATAATTTTTTCATTTAAAAACAAAATATTAAAAATCATTTTTTTCACAAGGGAAAAATTCGTAATTTTATTGATAAAAACAAAATTACAGTTATACTTTGCTAATATTGTCAAAGACAGGCAATAATATGCTTCTTTGGTGCAAAAAAACATGGGGAGTAAAATTATGTTTTTCTCCCTTTCTTCTTTTTCACCTTGCGCCATGGCCCTGGTGATGGCGAGGTGGTAACAAGTGCGAGCTGATTTTCCAACTATGTTTGCTCCATTGTCCTTTTTCGAATATGAAGTGTCTGAGTTATGCTGTCTTTTGAGTCCTCCACTTTCTTGTGTCTCTTGTGTTAATGGTCCCTGAACCGTCTTAGAAGGCTCTTGCATCTCTTGTTCCTGTGTCTCAACCTCGGTTGTACTCTGATTGTTTTCTGTTGGTGTAAGTTCCTCCTCTTCTTCCATCATTTGTTCTGGTTCTTCTGATGGAAATTGCCAACCCTTGTTGGCTTTTCCCGTCTTTGATTTTTTTATGTTTTCTCTTTTAGCTTCTGGACAGGTGTTTTGCAAATTCCATGTATTCCTGCATTTTCTGCATCTGAATGCAATGTTTTCATAATCAAGATGTTGCGTCTATTTTTGTTTGTTTCTGAGTCAGTATTATGCATTCTGGAAGTCCTTTGCTGAGGTCTATTTCCACACAAATGCATGCAAAAGTGAAGATCCTTTCTTCCATGCGTTGTGTGTCAGTGTTAATGTAACTCCCAACACTCTCTCCAATGCCTTCAACTACAAATTCATTCCAAAAATGTAGTGGAAGGTTGTAAAGCCGCACCCACACTGGCAGCTTGGTGACCTCCATAGTATTAGCATCAAAATCAGGGAACCATGGGGTAGTGAATAATCCGGTGGAGCCCCAGAACCATGGCCCAGTCCTGAGAATGTTTTCTCTGGCATCTGAGGAGGTGAAATTTACAATGAAGAATCCCTTGGAACAAAGATGTATTTCACAATCCGTCGTCCAGTTTGTGAAAATCCAATGAAACAGTTCCATTGGTTTGGGCTAGAAACAATTAAATCTGCAAATGAGTGCTTGTGATTCATAGATAGATCGATGGTCATCAATCTCAGGGATTTCAATACGCAGTTTTGGAATCTGATTGAGTTGTTCCACAATGTACGGTTGGGGCTATTCGCTATCGGTGTTGTTGGAGCAGCAGATGAGGGATTCCCCTTAAGAATGTTCCTGTATGATGGTCCTGTGGGGTTTATGTTGAGTCCCTTTTGACCCTGTGCTCTGTTTTTCCCAGCAGCACCTCCATGCAGTCTCAGATTGAGATAAATGGTGGAGGCAGGGCATATGCCATAGTCCTTGATGGTGCTGGTATCTTGAAGAGTTCTCCCACAATGAATGAGAGACTGGACATGACATGGATAGCCAGTGGTATTCCAAATGGCTTGCTTCAGGTCCGAGACCCAGTCAGAATTTTTTATCCAGATTAATAATGTATGCCCCACAGGGGCTCTAATTAAAATTTGGAAACTGTTATTACTTACCCGATGCTCCTCGGCAATGGCGATTGAGTCTTCCATAGCAATCGTTTGATTTGTCAGCAGTGGAAGTGGCCAAGTAGAAACTGGTACCCTCGCGCATTTGAATACAGAGTGTGCCTCAACTCTGCCCACCGACGATATAAACAGGGCAAAGAATCCATCGCCACCAAGAAGTAATGAAAATGTCATATAAGAGAGAGGGATGTCGCATTTCTCAACGGTCAGCTATAGCTCACCACCACGCCCACCAGGCCACCGCTTGTAATTACAGGAGCCATGGCCGCGCACAACAACCCCGCCCAGGTGAGATACCAGACCCCGATATACAACCCGCCCGTCAAAAAGGATGCAGATGGCTCTAGAAGCCACCGCCGCGAGTAAAAACCATCTCCGAGCCCCAAAAACCAACACAGACTTCTCATTCCCGAGGAAGTGGTAAGAACATGTCCCGCACCCCGCAGATGCGCCTTCGTGATGGGCAACAGTGGGTGCCTCGAGCCCAAATCTGCGAACCCTAGCAACGCCAATTGCTGCCATCGCTCCTTTCTTTACTACTTCACTTATTAGAGAGTCATGCTCAAAATATTAAAAATCATATTTAAATATATGTATATATATGTATATAATATTTTTTTGAATACATGTTATAAAAAATTAAAGTTTGTTTTAGATGGTATAAAACAATTTAAAAAAAATAAAAATTAATTTCAAACTTAAGTTTATGTTTAATATTTAAAAAAAAACACGGTTAATTTTTTTTTATTTTTTTAAGCTAAAAAAAATTAATGTTAATTTTTTGTTTTAATTTTAATTGTTTTTTTTTATAAATAGACACCTAATAAATTAAATCTTAAAATTTTAAATATAATGAATATAATTAAAGTATATATTTTAAAATTTAAAACTTAAAATGTTATATTATATTTTAAAATTTTAAAATTTTATTTTGAAATATTTATATATACACTATTTATTAAATTTTAAAAATTTTAAATATAAAATAAATTTTAAAATTAAAATTTTATATTATAACAATATTAAAATTATATGTTAAATTTTTTTTTTTTAAACTTATATATAAAAAATTATATATATTTTAAAATTTAATTTTTTTTTTATATTATATATTTAAAAACTAAAACATTTTATATTTATATTTAAAATATATATATATATATATATATATATATATATATATATATATATATATATATATATATATCGTTAACGGGCCCGTTGGGGGCTTGAGCGGGTTGGGGCAGGTAGGAGGATAACCCGGTGAGGCCGGAGAATTCGACTGAAACCCTCCACGGTGGCCAAGCTCGTGGCGCTCGACCCCAGAGGCTGGAGTGGATCGATTCTCGAAATCGACCTCCACGAGAAGGGGCCGAGAGAAATTTGTAAGTGCGACCCCGACGGTGTCGCATGGCCAGCCTCTGGCTCCCCGCTGGGTAGCCCTCCACGGTGTTGCCTGGCCAGCCTCCGGCCACCGGCTAGGCGAAGGTCGATTCTGAGCCTCTGCCTAGCCGGGGATCAGAGGCTGGATGGGAAACCCTCCACAATGCCACCCGACCGACTTCTGGCCCCCGGCTGGGCAGAGGTCGATGTTTTTACATTTAATTTATTTTATTAAAATTTTAAAAACAAAAGCCAAAGAGGGAGCTTCCACCAAGGGTCTCATGGATGATGATAGGTAGAGGATGGTGGCTGCAGATGCAACCATCAAATATGACTCTATATGTGCAATCATGAATATATTTATAAAAAAAAGAAAAGAAACGCGTTTAATATAAACTAAAACTATATGTATTCTCCTTTAAATAAAAATAAAAGTAAAATATCTAATAATATTCCTACAAATAAACTTCCATGCTTTAAAATAAAAATAAAAAATAAATTTCTTTTTTCAATTTTTCTAGTTGCACTTTTAGAAAAAATAAAAATAGAAGAAATATAATAATAATAATAATAATAATTATTATTATTATTTTATTTTATTTATTTATTTATTTTATTTTTTAATGTGCATGGTCGTTTTTTGATTTTTTCTGTCATTGAGGAACCCATAAACCTTAAAAAAGAAAAAGAAAATCTAAATTTTTGTCCTAAAAACTCTAAAATTTGAGTTTTTTTTTTGTTTTGTTTTTTTGTTTTTTGTTTTTTTTTTTCACTAAAAAAACATTAAAAACTTATGGTTTTTGAACCTAAAAACCATAAAAATAGTTTTTGAACATAAAAACCAAAAAAAAAAAAAAAAATTCCCCAAAATTGTCTTTAAATGGATAGAATAGAAAGAAAATTAACCTTTGAAATGTGAAAAACTCTTGTTACCAATGCGAACGCATCGCTTCCACAAAAATACCAATGCCAACACAATGCCTCCAATTTGAATGCAACGCCTCCACAAAGTTACCAATGCCAATGTAACACCTCCAGAAATTTTTTCCAACAAAAACCAGAAGACTTGATGTGATGTGATGAATAGAAACAATGATTCTTATTATATAGCGATATTGTGTGATTGGTTTACTATTTAACGAATATGGCATTAAAATTTAAAATTTAAAATATTTCAATGTAGTTAATTATAGTTAAAATAGTTAATATTTGCATGTAGTTATTATAGATAATATTTACATGTAGTCAATGTTAATCATTCAAATATAATCTGGATTAAAATAAAAAATAAAAAATATTTACATGTAGTTATTTATAGTTAAAATAGTTAATATTTGCATGTAGTTATTATAGTTAATATTTACATGCAGTCAATGTTAAATCATTCAAATAAGAAAATTATTTTAATTTGGAAGGCATACATGAAATGAATCTTTTGTGAATATTTTGAATAGAAAGTATGGTGAAATATTTCAAGGCCAACAATTTATTAGGAAATTTTGAAATATATTTTAGACGAATATAATGTAGGATTAAAATTTAAAATTTAAAATATTTACATATAGTTAATTATAGTTAAAATAGTTAATATTTGCATGTAGTTATTATAGTTAATATTATAATTAATATTTACATGTAGTCAATGTTAAATCCTTAAAATAACAATATTATTTTAGTTTGGAAGGCATGCATGATAGGAATATTTTGTGGATATTTTGAATAGAAATATCGGTAAAATATTTCAAGACAAACAGTTTATTAAAATATTTTTAAATACATTTTAGACGAATATTTGGTATGAAAATTTTGGAGGGAAAGTTTTTCGTGAAATTTTTTTGGGGGGAAATTTGGAGGTAAATTTTCAGTCTTTGAGCTATATATTGTAATTGGGAGAGGCATTTGCATCATTCAACATCTTCTTGTTGAAAGCCATGGGTTCTTCTGATAGTGAAGTTTTTCTTTCTACAACATCAACATCTTTGTCATGCAACAACTCTATTCAGATTTATGAATATAACAGGAGTTCGTTCACCATGAATAGAGAGTCAAAAATTCGACTTGGTTGTAATCGTAAGGATGATGAGAACATAATTGATGAGGCGCAACAAAAATAAATTTATGCAAATAAAGAGTCAATTATTCCACCTACTCTTAATCCTAAGGATTATGAAAGCAACAGTGATGAAGGGTATGATGATGAATTTCCAGAGTCAAAATTTTCACTTCGTCCTAACCCTAAGGATTATGAGGTCACCACTGATGAAGGGCGAGATGAATAGTATCCACTTCGTCCTAATCCTAAGGATTATGCGAGAACCATAGATGAAGAGGGGAATGAAGAATTTACAGAGTCAAAATATCCACTTCGTCCTAATCCCAAGGATTATGCCAGCACCACTGATGAAGAGGGGAGTGAAGAATTTCCAGTCAAAATATCCACTTCGTCGTAATCCTAAGGATTATGCCAGCATCACTGATGAAGAGGGGAATGAAGAATTTGCAGCGTCGAAATATCCACTCCGTCCTAATCCTAAGGATTATGCGAGCACCACTGATGAAGAGGAGGATGAAAAAATTCTAGAGTCAAAATATCCACTTCGTCCTAATCCTTAGGATTAAGCCAGCACCGTTGATGAAGAGGGGAATGATAAAATTCTAGAGTCAAAATATCCACTTTGTCCTAATCCTAAGGATTATGCCAGCACCACTGTTGAAGAGGGGAATGAAAAATTTGCAGCGTCAAAATATCCACTCCATCTTAATCCTAAGGATTATGCAAGCACCACTGATGAAGAGTGGGATGAAAAAATTCCAGAGTCAAAATATCCACTTTGTCATAATCCTAAGGATTATGCTAGCACCACTGATGAAGAGGGGAATGAAAAATTTCCAGAGTCAAAATATCCACTTCGTCCTAATCCTAAGGATTATGCCAGCACCACTGATGAAAAGGAGAATGAAGAATTTGTTGCGTCAAAATATCCACTTCGTCCTAATCTTAAGGATTATGCCAGCACCACTGATGAAGAGGGGGATGAATTTCCAGAGTCAAAATTCTCACTTCATCCTAATCATAACGATTATAAAAGCACTACTGATGAAGGGGGGGATGAAGAATTTTCAATAAATATAGATTCAAGGCATCCACTTATTCCTAATCCAGGGATTATGAGAGCATCGATGAGGAAGGCGAGGGGCGGGATGAAGAAATTCTACTGAATACAAATTCAAAGCTTCCACTTAGGCCTAATCCCAAGGATTATGAGAGCACCATTGAGGAAGGAGAGGATGAAGAGTTTCTTGCAAATGATAATTTTAGAGGCACATATTTGAATAATGCATTTTATCTAAGTGATCATTTCAAAGACGCTCATGGTGATGAAGAATTGAATCCTCCCATGGAAGAATTTGAAAGCATGGATCAAGATGGTGAACAATTTCATCTGAGTCAGGGTTATAAAATCACATATGATTCTTGTGAAATGTTTTCTTCAAGTGAGGATGGTAATGAAAATTTTCCAGGCAATGATGTTGATGAATTTATTAACTATGTTGAGAATGATGATAGTGGGGATAATATTCCTCCTAATGGTGATGAAAATGCTTCTACAAATGATGATGGAATGATGAAGCTATTGCAAGCAAATATTGTAAGGAGTATCCATTTTCATATCAATCCAAAACATTCCAGTTATACAAGGGTGAGGACAACATATCTCACAAAAATAAGTTTCGTCGTTCATTTGATTTCAAGTGAATGTTGTTGAAGGGATTGCTTGAAACATATGGATTTCAAATTTTCTTTGGAGAAAAGGAAAAGATATCCGTCAATGAATAAAAGCATGCAAAATTCATAGTGGGTTGCATGCAATCTACACTAGAAGGTTATGATTATCATATTGGAAATGTATTTCTCTGTAGAAAGGCTTTCAAAATGTTTCATTTAATTGGTAATTTTCGTTTGTCAAGAATCTAAGAAAAAATGGAAAAGGATCACATATATTATTCAGAAGTACGTTATAAACGAGAGGTTGGGCCATTAGTAAACACTGCTATGTCATGGATGAAAGACTTCTTTTCAAAGCATGAAGAGTGTATGCAAAATAAAGACACAATACGTATTCCAGATAATTTCTCAAGACGAGAAATATTCATATTATACAAAGATTATGCAGAAGCTCCTGAAGGAGTTGGTAATTTTATTACATATTACTATTTTACAAGGGTATGGAAAAACAAATTCAATAATGTTCGTATTCCTAAGAAGAAAAAGATGGGGGTTTGCAGCACATGTGCTTCTCTTAAAGAAAAAAGAGATAAATGTCAAGGGGCAGAAAGAGGTATGTGTTCAAAACATTATTTTTTAAAATTGGATAGTCATCAACTATGAAAATATATTTATTCAAATATTTCTTTTATTTTATGTACATATTCCATTGTCAAAGAACTTCAAGAGCATCACATTCAACAAACAAGTGAAAGAAAAAAGTTGTATAAACATCGAAAGAAGTGTTATGATAATCCAAATAAATATTTGGGTATGATAATTGATGGTATGGACCAAAAGAAAACACTTCTTCCACATTTTGTTCGTACAACAAAAAAATTACAGAAGGAAAATTTCATTTAGTTTCACTTAGTTCATTATATGGTATTTAATGAGAAGATGTTTTCAAGGGTTTTATTCACAGCTCCAAATATTCATAATGATGCAAATTTGACCATTGGTCTGGTATTATTCCTCAAGTTCTGTATGTAAAATTAGAAAACACAAGCCGTGAAAACAAAAATCAAGTTCTTTTTGGGTATCTAAACATGCTTATTGAATTGGGAATTTTTAAAAAGATAAAGGTTGGTTTCCTTCTTGTTGGGCATACTCATGATCATATTGATCAAATTTTCAGTCATTTTTCAGTAACATTGAGGAGGAAAGGTGTTGGGAGCCTTCCATCATTAATTGAATGTATTAAGAAATGGTACATTCCAGGGTCTGTTTTTCATGTGTTGGAAGAAACTATTGACATGCGAAGGTTTATTTTGGGATCACATGATGAGGAGAAATGCATTGAACAACTTAATGACATCAGTGTCCAGCATCAACTTCGTATCAAAAAATTGATGGGATAACACTTATATGGGGCAAGAAGTATTCAACTGTCATAGAATGGGGGCCATCGTTAGGTTTATCATTTTTGAATTTCATTCTAGAGCGTCCAATATTTTCATCAAAGATATTGTTATTACAGTCAGTTGCTGAACTCCATAATGCACGAAGGCATAAGAGAGACATAAATTATTTTGAATGTCTGGAGGAAATTAAAATATGTGTTAGAGATACATATGAGTACTTTGATGTTGCTGATTTAGTTTGGCGGGAGTCTTTTTTCAGTAATCAAAGTGATATGATTTCAAGATCAATAAATGAGGATACACTTTTGAAGGCTCCTTTTTTTTTTGGCCACAAAATATGCAGAATGAACATGAGGAAACACACATTGTTGAACAAAAATAGTATCACGCTATTATTAATTCTCCACAGGTATATTAAAGAGAAATCTATATTGGTTCTATAAGATCACGTGCACAACGTGAAGCCATGGAAGACCTTTACAAGGGTTTTGTGCAGGATGTTAAGGGGGGTTGCATGATAGCAGTGTTAGAAGATGAAGATCCACTTGGCTATCCATTCTGGAATGCCAAGCTTATAAAGGTCATGAATAAAAATGAAGATATTACAGCCGTTGATGTACATTTGTATGACACAAGTACCCACCCTTTCAATGCTGTGTGCAAGCCAGAGATGGTAATTGAAAAAGAATTGGCAGAAAGAGAAAAAGAAAGGGCACAAATATAAATCGTCGCTGCATAGATGTCTTAAAATTGGAGGATGTTGACATACTTGTGTATGAATTCAATTTGAAAAAGAGAGGAAATTTTTAGTTGAAGACCATAAATATTTTGAAGAAATTGCTACCAAAAAAAATTACTCCTGAGATGGGACTCTGCAAAATGTAGTTGTAGATCTACAGGACATTTGAACTCTGAAATGGTGGGCATGCATGTTGAATCAGATGGAGCACTAGTTGATGAAAGAGAAGAATATGGATAATCTTCATCTACATTGAGTCATTGATATGAAGATATAGATTCTGATGGTGTGTCAGAACCTATGGTTGATTTTGAATATGTAATGTCTCTCACTTGCACACAATTTTTATTTTTATTTTTATTTTTTGTAAGTATTCGTCGCAAGTTGATGACATTCTATTTCCACATTTATATCATCGTCACAAATCCACGAGACTCTGAAATCCATACTAAAATCATTAATTTCTCTCCTTAAGTTTAGTATTTAGTTTACTATTGATGACGGTACTCTTGAGCATACTCTCATACTACAACTAAGTGTGAGGCAACTTCTTATTGTCTTTCTATGATAATGCCTTATTTCAAATTAAATAGACTATTTCTTCACCTCATTTTTATTTGTATTTCTTTTGATAATATATATATATATATATTTCATTTTATTTATATTGGAGTACCTATTTAATGGTTAACTCCCTTATTCATTTATGTATTAATTAACATGATCCCATGTATTCAAAGGAAACTATATAGTATTCCCTAGCTTAACATTACATCCATATCCTATATACTTATATGCTATACTCGAGGCAATACTTTCATTTACTTCTTACCTCTATTGCTTTTACGTTATAGTGGTTTAGTATTTCGGGTCAACCCCTATTTCCCTTAACCGACTCCTATCTAACTATCACTTACTAAAATATGTTAGTTAAATTATCACGACTTAATAGGATAAGATACCTTACGTTTGGGGTTATAATTTAACATGAAAGTTCCCACCCACTTGTCGTTTGGTTCGAGAATCATGAATGGTTGCATTAAATATTAAGGTACCTCATTGAATTACCCATTCCCACTTCATGAAATTCATGGCAACTGATGTGTAAACTTGAAGAGACAGGTAGTACCCACTCTTAATTTCTTTCCATCACATCCCATGTGATCAGGTACTATTTATTAAATGTGTATATCTCTAGAGTTTACGTCATGGGATTTTCTACAGGTTTGATTGGATCACACATCATTTTTTGAGACCATCTCATTGATTCGACTTTTACCCCACATCTGCTGCCACGTGGACGGTGGAGATATTATGAAATTAGGGTTTTATGAGGAGTATATTAATTTTTTTTTATAATGTTTAAGCTTCATTTATCATTCCTCATTCTCATCGTTCACCAGAGAGGTTTATCATAGATGTTTTCTGCACCTCTTCTCTCTCTCATCTGAAATGTATCCACGGATTATCCCGCATTTTCTCCACATGGCTTCATTAATTCACTCAGGCAATTTGACTTCGTCTCCTTCCCTTATTTACTTCAGTTTAGTTAATACGACATTGCCATTTCGATCTGTTCTAAATCCAATGTAACTGACAGAATGGAGAAATCGTTTTAGGGGTTCGTAGTTTTGTTAATGGTTATTTTCTCAGTGGTTATCACTCTTTGATTTTCCTACTAGGAATTAAAATTCGTTTTGGAGCAACATCTTCGACTCCAGATTGCTGAACCACTGCAAAATTTTCCCCTGATTCTTCTTAAGGGTTTTGTGACTACTTGGTAAGGCTCTCTAACTCCGTTTTTCTTTGTAGATGATATATGTTCTACGTTATTGTCTGATTTTCATTAGGTATTTTAGTTTTAAATTGCAGAAAAGCACCTTGCATAATTTACCACGCTGAATTCTTGGTGAATAATCCACTGTATCAGTAACTTTTTTTTCTCTAGCCACACCGAGTGGGATTATTGACCTTATAGCATTTTTGTAACTACAGGTATGAAACCCAAGAAGCCGAACATTTCAAGGTATATATTTTAACTTCTGGCATAAATTTCTTATGATTTCCATTATATGGAAATTTCACTTCGTTGCAAAGTTTCTAATATGTTCATTTGAATTGTGCAGGTACATCCATGCTTCCTTCGCTGATTATAAAATTAATTGGCCTACTCGTCTACTTTATTATCTTACCAATTGTAATTCCTTGCCTACTCAGGTTGGTGCCTCGTTCTAGGATGTCTCTTCTCCTCTGGTCATCTTTCTAGAATTTCCCAGATTATGGAATATAATTTTTTATAAAATTATAACTCTATGAAAATACTGTATTAATTTTTATTTTGATTTGTCAAACACCTTTCAGAATTTTTGGGCATATAGCCCCCTTCGGGACTGTAATAATTTTTCCTATAATATTACTCTATTTAATTCTTATTATGATGATTTATATTGTGGTATTTTTATTCCATATTTACGTTTTACATACCGAGCATCTGCTTTAACTTATATAAAATACATTCTTATGTTTATTCTACATTTAGGTATATATCTTTCTCCTAGCATATATTTAGGCTTCCATAGCCTTGTCTCATTACGAGAGTGTAATTATAGGTAGATGTTTTATCATCTATTTTTTGTACTTATAACTTCTTAGTACATATCTTCACTTGAAATCACATGGTTTTCATAAAAATTTCTTGTTATGAATTCTTACTACAACATATAATATAGATGTAGGATATTCCTAACTTTCGCATCGTAAATGTCAAAGTCTGTATGATGAAAACACCACTATAATATCATTTTTCTCTTTCTAGACATATGTATCATATTCATATTTATATATTTGAGTTTAATGTACTATTTTTTTTGCATATAAGAGAATTTTATCAAGAATCAGTTGCTTACTTCTTTCTCTATATTCGTCTTCTAAATATAGTAATTTCCTTAAAATGAAATTCTGAATAATCTGCATTTATTTCTTCTATCTCAAATTATGAATACATACTAAAATAATTAAAGTAGGATTTATGACAAAATCAACAACTTTAATTCTATTATACTCACTTTGTTTAATTCTGGTTCGCTCAAGATTTCGTTTCAGCACATTTAATTCTTATACATGTTTCAACTTAATGATATATGTACACCCTTCTCCACTATGTAAACTATTATGACTCAGGTCTGAAATTAATTTACGTTTCCTGAGCTTTTTATTTTGAGAGTTTTGTCAATTAATAATAACAGTTTAATTATTTAAATGGAATAGAATTATTCTCGGTTAAAATCCTAACCCCAGATTTAAATCTGTCATCATATTTAGACATTCTGGAAGTTGGATTTAACTAGATTTTTTCCATACAATCATACGGATTCAAATGTTACTATAGTAATAGAATATGTTAAATGTATGGGCTACTTGTAAATCATTATACTAATTGATAATTAAAATAATTAAAATATGTAAGTCTTATCTTCAACAATTTCACATAATTATATCTTAACCATTTCCAATTCACATATCATTTAACACATAATTGAAAATCATATAACTCAGTAAAATTATAGTTAGGTGTGCATACCAATTGCTATGACTAGTTCCACACAACCGTAGAGTTCTCTCTCTGTAACTCACCCCCGAGCCGAGACCTTAGCTCCTAGTGATAGGAAACCCCTTCTCTATCCTGGAGAAGATTATTTAAGCTGTGCTTTTTGAAGCCTATTTCCAATTTCCGCGTCCAGAAATTTCAGGATGTTTTCTTCCTGTTTTGCCTAGGCTTTCCCTCATAGAGGTACTTTAAAGCCGTCTTTTCCGCTTTTCCATATTTTTCTTCTTCTTCCCAATTACTTTCCTCTTCTTTAGGGAAATTAGATGTTTTTCTCCAAATCTAATTTTGGTAATATTCCTTCCAAGGATTTCTGGAAGGTGTGAGAAAGTCTCATCGCCTTATCCACATCCTCATGGATTTAGGTTTCAGATCTCAATTCTCAATCTAGTCATTGCACATATAATTTTCCATTTTATTTTTATTAATTAAAATAAAATAAATCCACATACTAGTTCTCCATTGGGGTTCGCTTCCCCTTTGGACTTATTCAATTGTCAATTAAAAAGCATAGGAACTTGGGGTATTACATATTCTCCCTCTAAAAACAAACACCGTCCTTGGCGTTGACAAAAATAAATAAATAACAATTCACTGTGTAAACAATGATGAATATTTTTCCATCATATCAGCCTCTTGTTCCTGAGTAGCCTCTTCGGGTGTAAAGTGCCTCCACTGCACTTTTACCCTGGCTACGGTCTAGTTCCGAAGTTCAATTTCTTCCCACTCCAAGATTTTAAGTGGCTCTGGAAGGAATTCCCCTTCTGGTTCCACCTGAATCACATTTCAATCAATAGCATGAGCAGAATCATGTACATATTTTTTCAATAAAGACACATGGAACACATCATGAACCTTAATATGAATGGGTAAGGCCAATTTATAGGCCACTGGTCCCACTCTTTCCAACACTTAAAATGGTCTACAGTATCGTGGAGCTAATTTTGCACAACTTTCAGTGTGCAATGTACTCTTCTTAGGCTTAATTCTCAGATATACATGATCAACCACACTGAATTCCTAATGAACTCTCTTTTTGTCTGCATAATGTTTTTGTCTGTCCTGAGCTATTTTGATATTTTTTTGAATATGTTTCACCACTTTTTCCATTTCTTGCAAAGATTCTAGTCCAAGTATCATTTTATCTTCAGGTTGACTCCAACTTAGGGGTGTGTGGCACTTTCTGCCATAAAGTGCTTCAAACGGGCTCATCTTATGGAAGTTTGGTAGCTGTTGTTGTTAGAAAATTATACTAAGTGTAAATAGTCTTCTCATTTGGTTGGCCTATCCATAACATACATCCTTAACATATCCTCCATAATTTGGTTTGTTTTTCGGTTTGGCCATCAGTTTCGGGGTGGTAGGCAGTACTAAAATTTAATTTAGTACCCATGACTCAAAATAATATCCTCCAAAAGGCTGCAATAAATTTTGCGTCTCAATTTGAAATTATCATTTTAGGTACCCCATGTAGTCTTACAATATCATTCATAAACACATTTGCTACTTGAGCTGTCCTAAAGGTAGACTGAACAAGTATAAAATGAGTAGCTTTAGTTAAAGTATCCACTACAACCATAACAGTGTCATGCTAATATTTGGTTCCTAGTAAACTAGTAATAAAATCCATAGAAATAGTTTCCCACTTCCACACTGAATTAGGTAAAGGATTCAGCAACCCAACTGGATGCTGATGTTAAAATTTTACCTGTTGACATTCAATGCATATAGCCAAGTAACCTGCTACATCCTTTTTTATTCCAGGCCAAAATAAATTATTTCTCAAAGCTGTGAGTAATTTCTGGTATCCAGGATGTCCAAAATAGGGTTGTTTATTATATTCATCCAAAATTTCTTTCTTTAAGGAGTCTACATTAGGAATTTACAATCTATCTCTGTAAAAAATTAGCCCCTTTTGATTTTGTGTATACCCTTTCATTTCTTTTTCAGCATTTGAGTCTGAAGCTTTTCATAGTTTTGGTCTTAATATACTACCCCTTGAACCAGTATCTCCAAGTCAAAGTTGACACTACTTCCAATGTTATTCAAACTTTGCCAAACATTTATGCTTAATGCATCTGCAATATTATTTTATTTACCTTTGATGTATTTTATTTCCATGTCAAATTCACTTAGGAAAGACAACCACCTAGCTTGCCTAGCATTCAGGTCTGTTTGAGTGAAGAAATACTTTAGGCTGATGTGATCTGTCATCAGCACAGGTTTCTTTCCTAGCAGGTAATGTCTCAACATCTTGAGAGCGTGTATTATAGTAGCTAACTCAAGATCATAAACACTATAATTCTGTTCATTCTTCTTAAGTTTTCTAGATTCATAGGCTATAACAAAATTTTCTTGTAATAGTACTCCCCCTAATCCTTCTCCACAAGCATCTGTGCATACTACAAATTCCTGATCTAGGTCAACAATATTTAGAATAGGTGCTGTAGTAAGTTTCAGTTTTAACTACTCAAAGCTATTTTGACATTTTTCAGTCCATTCAAATTTTACTCCTTTCCTTTGCAAGCAAGTAATGGGGTAAGCTAAGGCTAAAAATCTCTCTACGAACCTCCGATAGTATCCTGAAATTCCCATAAATGATCTTACATCTGATACATCAAAAGGTACAGGCCACTCTCTGATTTCTTTTATTTTTTTTGGGTCTACAACCAACCCTTATTCTGAAATTATATGTCCTAAGTATTGAATTTTGTCTTTGAAAAATTTGCATTTGCTAAACTTAGCAAACAATTTGTTTTCCCTGAGAGTTTGAAAAAGAATTATAAGATGTTTTTTATGCTCCGCTTCACTTTTTGAATAGATTAAAATGTCGTCAATAAATACTAGTACAAAATTGTCCAAGTATTTGTCTAAGACACTATTAATTAAACACATAAAAGTGTCGGTTGCATTGGTCAACCCAAACAGTAGGACCATAAATTCATAGTGTCCATACTAGGTTCTAAATGTTGTTTTGCTGATATCCTCATATTTAATCCTTAACTGATGGTAACCAGTCCTTAAATAAATCTTTGAAAACACCATTTCCCCTCTAACCTGGTCAAAGAGATCATCTCTCCTAGTTAATGGATATCTGTTTTTGATTGTCAGCTTGTTTAATTGATAGTAATCAATACACATACGGAAAGTACCGTCTTTCTTTTTCAAAAAAAACACTAGTGCTCCCCATGGGGATAAACTCGGTCTAATGTAACCTCTGTCCAACAACTCTTGTAGTTGCATTTTTAACTCCATTAATTATGGAGTACTCATTATGTATGGGGCTCTAGAAAATGGAGTTGATCTCGGCACTAAATCAATTGAAAAATAAATTTCTCTCCTAGGGGGTAGACGAGGAATTTCATCTGGAAAAACATCTTTAAATTCTCTTAGCACTGGTAATGTTTTGAGAAGATTTTCTTCTGCTTGTTGTCCCAACTCTTCTACATGAAAAAAATACACCTGATACCCTTTTCTAGCAATTCTCTTTAATTGAAAGACTGAATTTTGTCTCACATTTATGGGTTTGGGATTTCCTTTGATTATAACAGGTTTTCCCTCCTTGTCAATGTAATGTGAGGTTTTTTTTAAACAATTCATCATAGCCTTCTGTTTTTCTAACCAGTCCATCCCTATCAGTACATCGTAAGACCTTAATGCTAAAATATTTAAATTTAATTCTGTTTGGTATCCATTCAGATTTATGGCTGTTTGGGGTAACTTATGAGTTACTTTTCGTTTTGTACCAGTAACTAACCAAAAATGATGAAATTTATTTGACTTTAATTTACATTTTTCTACCATTTGAGGATTGATATAACTCAAATATGCATCTAGATCTATTAAAACTATAACAGATTGGTCAGCAATCATACCTTCCATTTCGACCATAATGGACTGGTGTTCTGCTTGACGATCTTTTAAGGCAACGCTGATTTTGGGGATGTTCCTTGCTACATCGTTAACTGTAGTTTCCTCTCTTAGTACTTGTACGGTTTAGATATTTCGATGTGGGTAGTACCTCAATAAATGAGGTTCTCCACAACCCCAACACTTTATAAGTTATTTCATTTTAACAGTCCCTTCCCTCTTATTATTTCCATTCATTTGTTTGGACCTAGTTTGGGATTGAACAGTTTGATTTTCACCCATTTTACTAAAATTATTTCTTTGGTGGTTTCTCCCAAATTTTTTCAGATAGGCTGGTTTTGTTTTCTTTCCATTGAAGTCACCTTTGTTTTTCCAATTCTTTCCTTGTTCTGTCGTACACTTGAATTGCTGGTAATAAAATCTGGCCTTCCGCACCACCTCATCCATCGTTTTTGGGTTATCAAACTCTATCTTTTCTTTATAAATAGTGGGAAGAAAATTTAGGAACCTCTGTACCTTTGCCTTCTTCTCTCTGATATAAGGTACATATCGTAACATATTTGTAAATTTGGTTACAAACTTATCAATCATGAGTTGTCCCAATTTGAGTTCATGAAACTCTTTTGCCTTGTCGTCATAGTATCGTTCATTCAAGTATCTATTTTTAAACTTGAATTGAAAATCCTCCCAAGTCACCATTATCTCATCAATGACATGAACCATTTTTGTTTCTTCCCACCATAAGGTAGCCTTACCTTGCAGTTGATAAGTAACCAACTTGGCTCTTAAGTTAATTTCATATTCGTAAACCTGAAAGTACTTTATCATATTCAGAAGCCATGCTTCAGCATCTTCCTCTTTCTCTCCATTATAGGAGGGAGGTTTAATTTTTCGGAATTCACCTTTTAGTTCCTTCTTTCATCTAGATTGCTGTCTATAGGCATCATGTTCCTCAGAATCTTTTAAGAAATTAACCTTTCTTTTTCTCTTCCTTCCAGAAACTTCACCTTCTTGACTATTTCGAGAAGTCAATTCTCTTATTAGTTGGTCCCGCTCCTCAATGGCTAAAGATAGCTTTTCATTGTGGATTTTTAGCTACGCGATGTCTCGTTGCATTCTATGAAACATAGCCATCAACAGAACATTTGGATCTGGCGTGTTGTATCCCCCACCCAGATCTACATACAACTCTTCTTCTTCAGTCATAGTTTGCAGCTATATACTTCAGTACTGTTCAATGTACATGAAAATAATATTAGCAAAATTTAAATTCCAAAAATTTTACAGCAGCATACATTTTCTGTGTGGGCACATAATTTGCCTAGTGTTTTAACTAATGCTCTGATACCATTTTTAATGTCTCTCACTTACACACATTTTTTTTTTTTTTGGAAGTATTCATCCCAAGTTGATGACATTCTATTTCCACATTTAGATCATTGTTGCAAATCGAAGAGACTCTGAAATCCATACTAAAATAATTAATTTCTCTCCTTAAGTTTTAGTATTTAGTTTACTATTGATGAAAGTACTCTTGAGCATACCTCTCATAGTAGAACTAAGTCTGAGGAAACTTCTTATTGTCTTTCTATGATAATCCCTTATTTCAAATTAAATAGCCTATCTCTTCA
Organism: Pinus albicaulis; assembly: GCA_034641835.2. Taxonomy (NCBI): domain Eukaryota; kingdom Viridiplantae; phylum Streptophyta; class Pinopsida; order Pinales; family Pinaceae; genus Pinus; species Pinus albicaulis. The sequence continues at coordinate 46,781 of JAXQQM020063887.1, forward strand.
CCTTATTTTTATTTGTTCTTCTTTTGATAATATATATATATTTTATTTTATTTATATTAGAGTACCTGTTTAATCGTTAACTCCCTTATTCATTTATGTATTAATTAACATGATCCCATGTATTCAAAGGAAACTATATAGTATTCCCTAGCTTAACATTACATCCATATCCTATATAATTATATGCTATACTCGAGGCAGTACTTTCATTTACTTCTTAACTCTATTTCTTTTACGTTATAGTGGTTTAGTATTTCAGGTCAACCCCGTTTCCCTTAACTGACTCCTATCTAACTATCACTTACTAAAATATGTTATTTAAATTATCACGGCTTAATAGGATAAGCTACCTTATGTTTGGGGTTATAATTTAACATGAAGGTGCCCAACCACTTGTTGTTTGGTTCGAGAATCATGAATGGTGGCATTAAATATCAAGGTACCTCATTGAATTACCCATTCCCACTTCATGAAATTCGTGGCAACTAATGTGTAAACTTGAAGAGACAAGTAGTACCCACTCTTAATTTCTCTCCGTCGCATCCCATGTGACTAGGTACTATTTATTAAATGTCGATATATCTATAGTTTACGTCGTGGGATTTTCTACAGGTTTGATTTGATCACACATCGTTTTTTGAGACCATCTCATCTTTTCAACTTTTACCCCACATCTGCTGCCATGTGGACAGTGGAGATATTATGAACTTAGGGTTTTCTGAGGAGTACATTAATTTGTTTTTACAGTGTTTATGCTTCATTTATCATCCTCATTTTCATCGTTCACCAGAGAGGTTTCTCAGAGATGTTTTCTCCACCTCTTCTCACTCTCATTTGAAATGTATCCACGGATTATCCCGTGTTTTCTCCACACGACTTTGTTAATTAACTTAGGTAATTTGACTCCGTTTCCTTCCATTATTTACTTTAGCTTAGTTAATATGACATTACCATTTCGATCTGTTCTAAATCCACTGTAACTGACAAAATGGAGAAATCGTTTTAGGGGTTCGTAGTTTCGTTAATGGTTATTTTCTTAGTGGTTATCACTCTTTGATTTTCCTACTGGGAATTACAATTTTTTTTTGAGCAACATCTTCGACTCCAGATTGCCAAACCAGTGCAACTTTTTTCCCCCATTCTTCTTAAGGGTTTTGCAACTACTTGGTAAGGCTCTCTAACTCTGTCTCGCTTTGTAGATGATATACGTTCTACGTTCCTGTTTGATTTTCATTAGGTATTTTAGTTTTTAATGGTAGAAAAGTGCCTTGCGTATTTAACCACACTGAATTCTTGGTGAATAATCCACTGTATCACTAAATTTCTTTTCTCCAGCTACACTGAGTGGGATTATTGACCTTCTGGCGTTTTTGTAACTACAGGTATGAAACCCAAGGATCTGAACGTTTCAAGGTGTATCTTGTAACTTCTGGCATAACTTTCTTATGATTTCCATTATGTGGCAATTTCACTTCATTGTAGAGTTTCTAATATGTTTGTTTAAATTGTGTAGGTACATCCATGCTACCTTCGCTGATTATAAAATTAATTGGCCTACTCATCTACTATATTATCTTACCAATTATAATTCCTTGCCTACTCAGGTTGATGCCTCGTTCTGGGATGTCTATTCTCCTTTGGTCATCTTTCCAGAATTTCCCAGATTATGGAATATAATTTTTTATAAAATTATACCTCTGTGACAGTACTGTATTAATTTTTATTTTGATTTTTCAAACACCTTTCAGAATTTCTGGGCATATAGCCCCCTTCGGGACTGTAATTTTTTTTCGTATAATATTACTCTATTTAATTCTTATTGTGATGATTTCTATTTAGTGGTATTTGTATTCCATCTTTACGGTCTACATAATAAGCATTTTCTTTAACTTAGATAAAATACATTCTTATGTTTATTCTACATTTAGGTATATATCTTTCTCCTAGCGTACATTTAGGCTTCCATAGCCTTGTCTAATTAACAAGAGTGTAATTATAGGTAGATGTTTTATCATCTATTTTTCGTAATTACAAATTCTTAGTACATATCTTCACTTGAAATCACAAGGTTTTCATACAAATTTCCTGTTATGACTTCTTACTACAACATATAATATAGATGTAGGATATTCCTAACTTTCGCATGGTAAATGTCAAAGTCTGTACGATGAAAACACCACTATAATAGCATTTTTATCTTTCTAGATATATGTATCATATTCAGATTTATATATTTGAGTTTAATGTACTATTTCTTTTGCATATAATAGAATTTTATCAAGAATCAGTTGCTTACTGATTTCTCTATATTCATCTTCTAAATATAGTAATTTCCTTAAAATGAAATTCTGAATAATTTGTATTTATTTCTTCTATCTCGAATTATGAATACATATTAAAATAATTAAAGTAGGATTTATGATAGAATTGACATCGTTAATTCTATTATACTTACTTTGTTTAATTCTGGTTCGCTCAAGATTTCATTTCAGCATATTTTATTCTTATACATGTTTCAAATTAATGATATCTGTACACCCTTCTCCACTATGTAAACTGTTATGACTTAGATATGAAATTAATTTACGCTCCTTGAGCTTTTTCTTTTGAGAGTTTTGTCAATTAATAATAACATTTTAACTATTTAAATGGAATATAATTATTCTCGGTTAAAATCCTAACCCCAGATTTAAATCTATCATTAGTTTTAGAAATTATGGAAGTTGGATTTAACTCAATTTTGTCCATAAAACCATATAGATCAAATGTTACTATAGTAACAGAATTTGTTAAATGTATGGGCTACTTATATCTAATTGATAATTAAAATAAGTAAAATCTATAAGTCTTATCTTCAACAATTTCACATAATTATATCTTAACCATTTCCAATTCACATATCATTTAACACATAATTGAAAATCATATAACTCAGTAAAATTATAGTTAGGTGTGCATACCAATTGCTATGACTAGTTCCACCCAACCATAGAGTTCTCTCTCTGTAACTCACCCCCGAGCCGAGACCTTAGCTCCCAGTGATAGAAAACCCTTTGTCTATCATGGAGTAGCTTATTTAAGATGTGCTTTCCCAAGCCTGTTTCCAATTTCTACGTCCAGAAATTTCAGGATGCTTTCTTCCTGTTTTTCCTAGAATTTCCCTCATAGAGGTATGTTAAAGCTGTCTTTTTCACTTTTTCAGCTTTTTTTTCCTCTTCCCAATTATTTTCCTCTTCATTGGAGAAATTAGATGTTTATCTCCAAATCTAATTTTGGTAATATTCCTTCCAAGGATTTCTGGAAGGTGTGGGAAAGTCTCATCACCTTATCCACATCCTCATGGATTTAGGTTTCAGATCTCAATTCTCAATCTAGTCATTGCACACATAATTTTCTATTTTATTTTTATTAATTAAAATAAAATAAATCCACATACTAGTTCTCCATTGCGGTCCGCTTCCCCTTTTGATTTATTCAATTATCAATTAAAAATCATAGGAACTTGGGGTATTACAGAATAACTGTCTAAGACACTTTTATGTAATTGATGTTTGCATGGTAACTTGAAATAAATATTTTGAATTCCATCTGGTTTTTCACGAAGTTATGAGAAATTTCTATATTTTTTGGATTATTTGTTTTAATTATGAAGAATTCATCTCTTTAGAATATCCACAACACAACAATGAATTATGAAAATAACGTATGTTTTATTCAATATACCAATGTTGATATTTTGATTAAAAGTAAAAAAAGAAAATAGAAATTAATGTTGAATTTTTAGATTATGCAGTGATATTGCCATTATATTATGTATTGTTACCATTTGGTATAATATAATTTTAAAATTTTTAAAAATTATATGCCTCATTGAAAGCAGACACTCTATTTTGATGATTTATTTTTAGGTTTTGGTTGCAATAAGATTTAAATTTGTCTTAGGCTAAGATTTGAAAAGAGATATATTTTTATCCTTTAATATTAAAATTACTCTTGGAATAATAAATATTTCATTTACTTGTTCATTTTTAAAAATTGTTTAAGTCATATAATTTCTCCATAATTTCATGGTTCAAGTATGTTGAAAACTTAAGATTTAAAAACTTGAGATTTAAAACTTGTCATTAAGGTTTTTATGCACTACGAAATTTTGTCTTTAATGTTATGGTTGAAAACAATTACAATTTTAGGGTTGTTTAGAGTCAAGATATTTTATCTTTAACAACATGGATGAAATTTTTTCGAAATGATAAGGCCTTCAGACATGATTTTGTTTATCTTTAACATCATGTATCAAAATTTTTAGAATTTTACAATTTTTCGATGTCCTAATATTGCTTCTTTAATTCCATTGTTACAATGTGTCAAAAGTGTGACACAATGTTTTTTTTGTTATTCTAGCATCAACTTGTTTTGTTTTGAGGGTGTTTTTTCAATCCTTTTTTCAAGAAACAATTTCGTTTTTAGCATAATTTTATAGAATGTTGAAATTTGACCTTGAGAAAATAAAATGCATTCTAGAATACACACTTTCTATTTTTTGGGGCATTTTTTCATGTTTTTCGAGTCTTTTTGGGCTAGAGTTCCCGTTTGATCGGTAACTATGTTAAATCCCAAGTAATAATTGAAATGGGGAAATTGAACAATATGTAATGAAATTACATAGTTCATAATAAACAAAATGGAATTTCGTTGAAAATCTACATTTTAATTCTCAGATACTTCTAATTGGAAATCTCTATTAAAATTTAATTATTCAGAAATCGTGGAAGTAAATCCTAAAACCATGCTGAAAACAATTAAAGGTATACTATGTATTTTGGAAGAACAATTGCGTAATCAAAGGCCGAGTTCAGTTGTATAAATATTAAGGTTAGTACCACTTACCATTACAGAGAGCGTAAGGTATCCCTGGTGGTGAAAGAAAGAGATAATATTTCTCAATACAAAAATGAACTACAGTGCCATATGATTAAAAATAGAATATATACAAACAAAACTAAAATGATAAAGTTCCTAACAAGAAATTTTATAACATAGGTATAGAAATTACATCTATAGTAAAGGAAATTTATATAATTCTCTCGCATGTAACTATAACAGAGAAAGCACATAGTGGATCAGTAAGTTTTGACTCCAAAATTGAAATAGAAATTCTGTGAAAAATCCAGAATCCAAAATTGGGGAAAATTCCAATTTCGAAAGGAAAAGGAAAAAGAATATTGATTTCGAAGAGAAATTCACTGTAATTAAAATTTAATAATTATAGTTAACGAATAGGGAAAGTTCCTAAATGAAAAAATGATAAATTCTACGGTTGATGCAAAACAGAGATAAAATAAGAAAAACGCAATGAATGGAGAAAACTAGTGGAAGTAGAAACCCTCAAGGAGGAGTTACAAACCATCGTATGCAAACAAAATTCCTTAGATAAATTTGTAATAATAATTCTATAGTATAGCAATGAGAAAGACGAATTGGGGAATTCCTGGGATGTGAAATCATCCAAGAAAATGAGAACCTAGAATTATAATCATAGGGTTCGAATTTTTGCAACAAGTATAACATAAAAACCTTGGAGAATTTTTAATAAAGAAAATGACTTACGTCATCCTTCTGGCCATGAGGAATAAGCTGAAGACGAAGGGGATTTCGAAGGAGTCCAATCCTAAATTATACTATCACAATTAATCACAATTAAAATTAAAATCATGAACAAAATTGAAAGTATAGTCATAGATACAACTAATATGAGTAATGCGGAAAATCAAATAAAGTGAAGTTAGAAATAGAGGTTTCTTACCTGTAAAGAAAAAATTAAAAACGCTATTTTGAAAATAGAAATGCAAATTCAGCCTTCCCCTGAAGTTGCACTGCACAAGAATAGGAAGAGAGAGGGCATATGAGTAATACACTTGTCAGTCTCACAGAATTTTCTTGTAAAAAATCTGGATAGGCATATCTCTATGCACTGATTTATCAAAGTGGAAAACAGGTCGAATGAAAAACAAAATGAAACTTTGAAACCCTAACAAAAATCATTCAAAGAATGAATAAGCCTCGATAAATCCTCACTGTTCATCACTACCATATAGGTGTCCTCGCAAGGACTGAAGCCATGTGATATGAAGGTGTTAACGTTCCAACAATAAATGGATCATGGAAACGAAAAGATAATGTACAGAGGGATAGTTAATATAGTATGGGTACAATCCCGTCATTCATAAATCAAATTATTAATGGTATATCAATGAATTTAAACAATTTTATTAAACTATTGAAACTCGATGGGAGGAATATGATGGAATTCCAATAGTTCATATATGTTAAATTGTATGTGGTGTGAACGTTTCATTGAAATATATGTATCTAACATTCTGTTGGGATATATATATATATATATATATATATATATGGTTGGGTAGTATGTATTATATGATTTATTATTAGGTGGGGTATATGGTTGGGTAGTATGTATTATATGATTTATTATTAGGTGGGGTATGTGGTAATATATAAAGTTTTATGCCACGAATGAAGGATAGGTTGATTTACTTATTCGAATAATAGCTATAATAGTGTAAAATTTATAATTGATAATTTATAACTTGAATACAAAAGTATTTAAATATGCTGTAAGGTTATAACAAGGGTAATTTATGACATTATGAAGGGGAATAAAAATAAGAGGGAGTGGGAATTAGGATAAAATACATATGATAAATATATATAAGAATCCAAATAAGAAAATTCCCTTTAGTGTAAATTAAGTATGAATATTATAGAATTATTTTAATGAGGTTGTTAGATAAACCAACCTAAGAAAAATTATAAGCCAAGATAGAAGTTAAGGATAGGAAAAATAAAACAAACACAATCTTTGAGTTTGCACTATCATTGTTAAAATTAATCAATGACGAATATGTCAGAATAGAATAGTGATCATGAACATAATTAGTATAAAAAGAAAAATAAAACGGGTTAGTTGGAGTTGTTACAAATGGTTTCAAAGCCCATGTTAAAAACTCTGGGCTTATGGATCCCAACATAGGAAAAGAAATTTTGTTATGTTAAAAATTTAAAGATTTTTTTTTTTTTGAATACTAATTTATTTCTGTGTAGAGTGATTGAAGTGCATAAACAGTTAGAGCTATTATTATGAATAAAAAAAAGGAAATGTACGTAGAACTGGGTGGTGGGGGAGCCCCACCATATCCAAATGCTCAAATGCTGGAAATGATAAGCAATATGCAACACGAAATGGTTCAGCTAAGGACTAGCAAAGAATGGTTGTTGCAGGCCAGTAATGAGCAAGAGAGGTTGATAAGGGAATTAAACTTAAGGTTAGTCATCAAAATTAATACCAAGAAATAAAGAGAAAATAAATTGAACCCAAATCAGAGGGGTCGGAGAGTGGGGAATAATTTGGATCAAAATCAAGAAAGAAAAAGGAGTTGCAAGGGGAATTCTGCAAAATTAAGCCTCCAACCTTTGATGGGGAAAAGTAAGAGGATGCAGAAGCTTGGCTCTTGAACATGGTCAAATACTTCCAGGTATATGAATACAAAAGTAATTTGAAATAAATATTGGCAGTTTACCAACTGCAAGGTAAAGCCACTCTTTGGTGGGAAGAGGCAAAAATTATACACTTTCTTGACGAAAAAATTGTTTCATGGGAAGAATTCCAAGAGAAATTAAAATACAGATACCTTAGTGAGAGGTATTATGATGACAGAACGAAGGAATTTCATGGGTTGAGGCTTGGACAACTCACAATTGATGAATTTGTTACAATATTTACAAATTTACTTCGCTATGTGCCTTACATCATGGAAGAAAAATCCAAAGTACAATGATTTCTGAATTGCCTACCTACCATATACAAAGAAATAATCGAGTTTGATAATCCTAAAATAATGGATGAAGCTGTTCAAAAAGCAAGACTGTGCTACCAAAAATTTAAAGGCAGAAATGATCAACTGAAAAACTGGCAGGATAAAGAGAAAGGGAAAGGGGAGTCAAGCACACAAAGATCAAAACCAACCTATCTAAAATTTTTTGGGAAAAACTAGAAACAATTTTTTTTTAATAAAAGTGGGGAAAATCAGACATCACAATCCCACACGGGTTCTAAGCCAATGGAAACAAAAAAAAGAGTAGTAAAAGTGAAAGAACCATTAAAATGTTGTGGGTGCGTATAACCTCATATGTTGCGGGACTTCCCACAAAATGTTATGAATATAATTCATAACTAAAGTAATAAATATAATTATTTAATAATTAATTAATGATTATATAAATAGTGATTAGGTTAATGGAAGGGCATGTCTAAAAGACATGCCCATTCGTGAAAAGGCACCTGCATGGGTATAAAAGTAGGCCTTATTGTAATCATTCAATCATCTTATTATATCATATCATATTTTAATAAAATATTATTATTTAAATACCTCTGGTGTATTTTTATAATTAAAGCCACTTTTTCTATTAAAGCCAACAAGCATACAAGTTTTGTTGCTATAGTGGTATCAAAGCCATATTAGAGCCATATCAGAGCCATGTCTCACAACATCGTCTTACAAGCTTATGAACGTAGTATACAAGCCCGGGAACATTGTTTACCATACAATGTACCATTAAGTGAAGAACCTAAAAAAAGTGAAAAAATTAATAAAATTCTAAAAAAGCTTCAGCAATTAGAAACTTCATGTGCAAAAGTCACAACCCGTGTTAAAAAAATTTCTGCAGTAATCCATAATAGAGAAAGTGAATGACCTAATAATGAGAGGGAAGTTAGTTATGCATAATAAAGGAAAAAAGGAAGAGAAATGTTGGAAATGTGGAGACAAATATTTCATAGGACATAAATGTGGCTTTTATACAAGAAATATCATTGCCAGCAACAATAAAAAAACACAAAAGATGAAGAAACTTGGGAAGAAATTAAAGTAGAGAAAATTAGTATCCTTTTAAGCTTTGAGGAAAAAGATTTTCGAGAAGAAGGAAATGTTATGAATATAATTCATAACTAAAGTAATAAATATAATTATTTAATAATTAATTAATGATTATATAAATAGTGATTAGGTTAATGGAAGGGCATGTCTAAAAGACATGCCCATTCATGAAAAGGCACCTGCATGGGTATAAAATCAGGCCTTATTGTAATCATTCAATCATCTTATTATATCATATCATATTTTAATAAAATATTATTATTTAAATACCTATGGCGTATTTTTATAATTAAAGCCACTTTTGATATTAAAGCCAACAAGCATACAAGTTTTGTTGCTACACACAACACATGTACAATTTAGAATATGCAAGCAGTATGAGAAGAAACTACAGTAAATGACATTGCCCGCAATATTCCCCAGATTAGTGCTGCATTAGAAGATAGACAGGCTGAACACCAATCAATAATGATAGAAATTGAAGGTATGATTACTGACCAACCTTATTCTATTTTAATTGATGCAGGACCAAATTTAAGCTATATCAACCCCGAGATAGTGGAAAAATGTAAGCTAAAATCAGAAACATTTCAGCAATCTTGGCTAGTACAACTAGCTACAGGAACAAAGAGGAAAGTTACAAATAAAATTCCCAAAAATACTGTAAATTTAAATAGATATAGAACTAAAATCCATTTAAAAATTCTCCCTCTAGGATCTTATGATCTATTAGTAGGAATGGATTGGCCGGAAAAAAATAAATCAATAGTAAATTTCTTAGAAAAAAGAGTAAATTGCACATATGCTATAGGAAAATATGTAATAGTTAAAGGAACACCAAAACCAATATATGTTAGTAGATTTTTGTATTGAAATTAAAAAGGACAACAAGAAAATGCTTTCAAGTATATGATGCCCAAATTTAGGATTTTGGACAACCAACATAAAATGAGGCCGTGGAAGACTTACCTATAACCAGGGAATTCAGGGATGTATTCCCAAAATAAATCCCTCATCTACCCCCTAAAAGAGACATTGTTTTCTTCATTGAATTAGTACCAGGAGCTACCCCAATTTCTAGGGCACCATATAGAATGAGTATTCCTAAAATACTATAGCTGAAACTTCAATTACAAGAATTATTAGACAAAGGGTACATTAGACCAAGTGTGTCTCCGTGGGGAGCACTAGTGTTTTTTTTCAAAAACAAAGATGGCACTTTCCAAATGTGTATAGACTACAAGCAGTTGAATAAGTTAACTATCAAGAATCGGTATCCTCTTCCAAGAAAATATGATTTATTTTATCAAGTAAGGAGAACCACCATATTCTCAAAAATTGATTTGAGAACTGGATATCATCAACTTCGGATTAAATATGAAGACAACAATAAAACAACATTAGGAACTAGATATTGACATTATGAGTTTGTAGTCCAACACTTTGGACTCACAAATTCCCATGTTACATTCATGTGTTTAATCAATAGTGTTCTGCATAAATATCTCAATAAGTTTGTATTGGTTTTCATAGATGACATTTTGGTATACTCCAAAAATGAATAAGAACACCAATAACATCTTAGAATAGTATTGCAAACACTTAGAGAACATCAACTATATGAAAAAATTATGAGATGTGAATTTTATAAAAAAAAGATCCAATATCTGGATCATGTCATTTTTAAGGATGGATTAGCGGTAGATCTGGAAAAGGTACAAGCAATACTGGATTGGCCTGTACCCACATATGTACCAACAATACGATCATTCATGGGTATTTTCAGATACTGTCATAGATTTGTGGAAGGATTTTCTGTAGTAGCCTACCCCATTACTTCATTGCAGAAAAAAGGAGTAAAGTTTGAGTGGACATCAAAATGTTAAAGTAGTTTTGAACAACTCACTAGCACATTTGGCCCAATTTTCGATGGCCAAAATGTATCTCTTACGACACATAGGCGTCCCAAAAGCGACACTTTGAGGCAGGGAAAAACGTTGTTTGCCTTAGAGTCGCAATTCCGACACTTCAATAAAGTGTCGGAAGAGCGACACATTTTCCGACGTTTCCAGACAACCGTCACTCTTTCGACGTTATCCAAAAGTGTTGCTCTATTGACGTTAGACAAAGCGTTGCTCTACCGACATTCCATAATTTTCGCTCTACCGACGTTCCAAAATGTCTCTCTATCGACGTTCCATAACCGTTGCTCTACCAACGTTGCATAACCGTTGCTCTTCCGATGAAAAGAAATTAAAAAAAATAACCACATGTTGCTATAGTGACGAGTAGAAATGTTGCATTACCGATGATAGAAAAAAAAAAAAAAACTAAGTGTCGCTATAGTGACGACAAAGAAATATTTTTCAAAATGTCGCACTACTGACAACAAGTACGAAATTCGCATTACTGATGCCAAGTACGAAAGGCGCATTATCGACGCCAAGAAA
>JAXQQM020059747.1:0-46232 GCA_034641835.2 Pinus albicaulis
AGAGTGGTGATTTTCATGCTAATTTTGAAACGTATTGATGCTGCATCAACTTTTTTTTTAGAGCGGTGATTTTCATGCTAATTTTGAAACGTATTGATGCTGCATCAACCTTTTTTTTCTAGAGCACTGATTTTCATGCTAATTTTGAAACGTATTGATGCTGCATCAACCTTTTTTTTTTAGAGTGCTGATTTTCATGTATGTAATAAAACACAAACTTAGATTAAAAAAAATATAAAAACAGTAAAAAAAACCAATAAAAATGTAAAAAAAAACAAAAATAGCTCATAAAAAGAAAAAATTTAAACAAAAATAAAAAAAAAAAAATATTTGAAAATTATATCAAAGGAAATGACAAAATTTGAAGAAAAAAAACACATAATTTAAAGAAAAAAAAAAAAAATTCACCAAAAAATTAAAAAAAAAAAAAAATCAAAAACATTTTTTTTCGAAATTATTAAAAAAAACAATATATTTAAAAATATATATATATTTAAAAAAATTTTAAAATAATTAAAATTACAAAATTAAAATTTAGGAAAAAAAAATTAAAAAAAAAAAAATTAAATTAAAAAATATAAATTAAAAAATAATAATAATAATAAGGAAAAAAATACAACTTTTAAAATTTACAAAAAAAACAAATTTAAAAAAAACAATTAAAATTGAAAAAGAAAAAGAAAATAAAAATTAAAAAAAAAAAAAAAAAACCCAATATTAAAACAAAAATGAAAAACCACGTGCAAATAATTAAAAACAAATATACATAACAGTAGTGTTTTTTTTTTTTAAGTGAAACCATATTTATAGATTTTAAAAATGAAAAACTAAATAAACTGAAAAAAATAAGAAAACAATTAAATTAAAATTAAAATTAAAAATTAATAACAATTTTAATTTTAAATTTAAAAAAGAAATTATTCTATAATATTAAATATAAAAAAAATTAAACAAATTGAATTTAAAATAAAAAAAATTGAATTAAAAAAATAATTTTAAATTTTTTGAAATTCAAATTTATTTTTTTTTAAATCAAATTAAAATAAAAATATTAAAAATGAAAAAAGAGTAAAAAAAAAAAACAAAATCAAATAAAAAATAGATGTAAGTATATATTTAAAAAAAAAAAAAAAAAAAAAGAATTTTACTTCAAATAAAAATATTAAATTAAAAAAAAAAAAAAAAAAATTTGAAAAAAAAAATTTATTTTTTCAAATTTAAAAAAAAAAAAAATTAAAAAATAAACAATTAAGAAAAAAATTAAAAAAAAAAACAATTAAATTTTTTTTTTTTTAAAAATCAATTAAAAAAAAAAACATTTAAATTTTTTTTTTTTTTAAAATCAATTTAAAAAAAAAACATTTAAAAAATTTTTTTTTTTTTTTTTAAATCAACAGCAGCAGCGCAGGGAGCATCAGCTTTCCAAGCCACATGGCGAGGGCCGATTCCCTGACCGGCCCCGCGCTCGGCGGCCCGGGAGGCGCCGCCGCCTCGGAGCGCCCACGGCGGCCGTGACGGAATCGGCCCGCCCCACCGGAGAATACTGGGCCGCCCCCATAAAAGACATTTTTTTTTTTTTTTAATTTTAAATTTTTTTTTTTAAATGTTTTTTTTTAAATGTTTTTTTTTTAATTGATTTTTTTTTTTTAATTTTTTTTTTTAATTGTTTTTTTTTTTTAATTTTTTTTAAATTTTTTTTTTAAATTTTTTTTATTTTTTTGTTTTAAATTTATTATTATTATTATTATTTTTAATAATTTTTATTAAATTTCGCCCATTTTTTTTATTTAACTGATTTTTTTTTTTTTTTAATTTCATAATTTTTCATTGTTATTAACTTTTACTTTTAGTTTTTTAATATAATTTTATAAAATTCAATAAATTTTTTATATTTTTTTAATTTATTTCGATTTAATATGTTTTTTAAATGTTTTACTCTTTTATTTTTTTATTTTTTTTTATTTAATTTTTTTTCTTTTTTTTTTTCAATTTTCCACTTTTAATTGATTTTTAAAGTTTTTAAATTTTTCGTTTAACAATATATATATTTTTTTCTTTTATATTTAAAATTTATTTTTTCTTTCAAAATTTATTTGTCTATTCATTTATTTATTAAAATTTAATATTTTTGTTTTTAAATTTAATTTGTTATTTTAATATTAACCTTTTTTTTAATTTAATAAAATTTGATGTATATACCTATTTTCATTTAAGTTTATATATATATTTTATTTTTTATAATTTACATTTATTTTATTTTTTATAGTTTATTTGTTTTTTTAATATATATTGTTTTAAATTTGATATTTTCATTGTATTTTTTTTTTTTTTTTTAAATTAATTTTTCTTCTTTTTTTCCTTTTAATTTGAATAGTGTTTTTTTTTTTAAATTTTGAATTTTTAAATTTATTAAAATTTATTATATTTCCTTAAATTTAATTATTTGTTTTAATTTTTTTTTTTCTTTTTTAAAATTTAATAAGCATTTTCTTTTTCTTTTTTAAATTTAATTTATATATTTTATTTTTTTAATTTCCTTCCTTTTTTTACTTGTTTTTTTTTTTTTTTTAATTTAATATTTTTATTTTGTTTTTATTTTTTTTTTAATTTCTATATTTTTTTAAATTTTAATTATAATTTTTTTTTGGTTTATTTTAAAAAAAAAAATTCCTTAAATTTTAGGTTTTTTTTAATGATTGAATTAAAATTTTTACTTTGTTTTTATTTTAATTTTTTTTATCTTCATATATTTTTAAATTTTAAGCTTTTAAATGTTTTTATTTTTTGAATTTATTTTTTTTCTTAAATTTTAGGTTTTTTTTTTAATGTTTAAATTTTAAAAATTAAAAAATGTTATTTCTATTTTTAAAAATGTCAAAAATATGACATTTTTTTTTTTTTTTGGTTATTCTAGCGTTAACTGGTTTTGTTTTGAGGGTGTTTTTTCAATCCTTTTTCCAAGAAACAATTTTGTTTTTAGCATAATTTTATAAAATGTTGAAATTTGACCTTCAAAAAAACGAAATGCCTGAAGACACACACTTTTCTTTGTGTTTTTCAATCCTTTTTTCAACAAACAATTTTGTTTTTAGCATAATTTTAGAAAATGTTGAAATTTGACCTTAAAAAAAAAACAAGTGCGTTCTGGAAGACACTTTTTTTTTTGGGGGTGTTTTTTCATGTTTTTTGAGAGTTTTTGGGCTAGAGTTCCCGTTTTGAGGTCAGGTTACCTATTTCATCGGTAACTATGTTTCATATCTATCTCTATGCTTACTGGCCAGTGATCTGACCTGAGGGTAGGAAGAATTGTTGCTTCATAGTATACATCTGCACTCACCAAGGCTTCAGAAACTATAGATCTATCTAATCGTGTTGCCACTTGATGGCCAAATCCTCCTCTGTTATTCCATGTGTATATTCCATTTACTGTGGGTATATCCACCAGTCTAAGATCATTAAGTGAGTCCCGAAATAATTCCATCTCTAGCTCCTCCCTCCTTAATCCTCCTTTTTCTTCATTCAGATTCATAATCATATTATAGTCTCCCCCCAACAACCAATATTTCTCAATATGCATGTTGTCTAATGTTCTTATACTATTCAGGAATGCTTCTTTTTCTCCTGGAATATGAGGTCCATATACTACAGAAATAAGTATCTTTTCCTTCGTTCCAATTTGTCTAAATAGACCTATGAGTATTTGGGGTAGGCCTATCTAGGATTTTGCCATAATTTCTACTAGATTCCATAAGACAGTTATACCCCCTGCAGTGCCCCGAGAGTCTATTGCCATTACTTCATAATGGGGATGATAAGTTTTGAGAATATCTTCCATTTTGTTGCCTAAGACTTTTGTTTCCTGTATTAACATGATTTGTGTTTTTCATTTTTTAGCCTTTCCTTCAGATATCTCTACTTTCCTTTACTATTTAGACCTCTTATATTCCAGGAGATCACTTTCATTGATTAACTTTGGGGATTTTTTGGAATACTATTGTTAACGATATTATCTTTCCAGAGTTAATTAACATTTCACCTACTATTTGAATCAATTCATGTAGGTTCTTTCTTCCTTTCTTCTTACTTCCTTTCAGTTGACTACTGGTTTCTTTTGCATGGGGGTTTGGGTTTTCCAGTGGAGTCTTCTTTTTCTGAGATTGTGATGTCAGATACTGCTCAAATGTTTCCTTGTATAATTTCTTCTGGTCTTTCGAGATGAAACAATCGTCAAAATTTCTTCATTCATACAGTATTCTTTTTAAAACTACCTCTTCACAACTTAACTCTTCTCTAGTTTGCTCTATATCCATTGGAGATTGTTCAAGTGGCTGATCTAGCTCTTCTACCTCATTTGTTTCCTGTGGTGCATGTGTTTTCTGCAAGACCGTTTCCTGAACTTCTCCTAGACTGTCTTCTCCCTCCTTAGAGATTTCCCCGTGTTCTTGTAATATCTCGTATCAGTTTTGAGTAGTCGTCTTTCTTGGGGTAATGTTATAATTTGTCTGTTGTTTGTTATTCTTTTTTTTATTGGTTACAGTTTTAAATCTTTCTTCTTTTTCTGGTGACCCTTCGTTTTCCCCTATTGATTTTCCTTGCATCTGTTTTGTGTTGTTCAATGGGCAGGTTTTGTAAAGATGCCCATACTCATGGCACCTATGGCAGCGGAATGGGATATGCTCATAATCCAGAAGTTGATGCCAAATTTTACCCTCATATTCAAGTTCAATGGAATCTAGAAGTGGTTCAAAAATATTCATATACACGCATATACGAGGAAAAGATGTATACCTACCTCGTCGTGTTGTTTCTGCAATTTTGACAAAGCTGCCAAGAGAGTTTCCAATGCCTTCTAAGATTTCAGGGTCCCAGAAGTCCATTGGAAGCGCAAATAACCTGACCCATATTGGCGCCGCCAAGAAGTGTTCCCGGTTAGGGTTGTAGCATTCCTCCCATTCCTACCGGAATAAACTTGCATTGTGATAAAAGTAAGGACCTCCCTCAAAGATCCTTTCTTTATCCAAAAGGTTTGTAAAGATTACTATGAAGAAACCTCTGCGGCCAAATTTTAAATCAATGTAACCCTTGCGTTGCCATTTTTCTTATATCCATTTTAATAAGTATTTTTGTGTTGGCAAGATCCCTATAAATTTACAAATTATTGCATGATATTTCATGTAACTTCTGTACTCATCTTATTTGTTGGGTGGCATAATAAATCTGGGTTTCTTCATTGCTCGTGGCAGACATTTCCCTCTTGTTTTTGCTTGCCATTCTGCCCCCAATACTAGTCCAACATTTGGTGTGGGTCCTCCTTGTGACCCTGCTTGTCTGCTACTTTGTTCACCTGTCGTGATATTTTGGTAGGAGGGGTTTGCACCCACCCTCGCCCCTCCTCCCCCCGCCCCCTGGATGTGGTTGTCATTATTGTTCCAGCAACGGTTTAGTATTGTTCCCCCCTCAGTTTTCTCCTGACAGTGTGCAGGTTGCCTAAAACCCTAACATTCCTCAAACCCTACCTTCCTTTCGTGCTTCTGATTTTCCCAATTCCAATTCATTACACTTTTTTAATGTTTTTTTTTTATATTTATTTTTTATTTTTTTATTTTTTTATTTTTTTATTTTCTTTTTCTTTTTAATGTTATTTCTTAAATTTAAATTTCGGATTTTTAATTAATTTGTATTTTTGTATTTTTATTATTTTAATATTTTTTATTACTTTAATTATTTTTTAATTTTTAATTTTAATTATTTTATTTTATCATTTTCTTTAATTGTGGTGTTTTTTCATTTTTTTAACTTTTAAAAAAATGTTTTTTTGGTTAATTTTTATTTATTTTTCTTTAAATTATGAGTTTTTTAAATTTTTCTCTTTTTTATTTATTTTTCTCTTCTTCTTTTTTTTACAAGTTATTTTTGTATTTTTTATATTTGTTTTTTTTTTGTCAAGTTTTTTATTTTATTTTATTTTTATGTTTTATTACCAAGATGAAAATCACCACTCTTTAAAACAAATACTCGTACTTCATAAATAAAAACTCACCATTTGATGTGCATGTGCATGAAAATCACTAACATTTGATGTGCATGTGCATGAAAACCACTAACATTTTAAAACACTGATACTTGATAAATAAAAACTCACCATTTTTCTAGATCAACTTGACATTTAAAAAAAAAAATTCAAAGAAAATTTAAAGTTCCAAAATTCACCACTCTATGTTGCATCAACACTTTTCAAAATTAACATGAAAATCACTCACATTTTAAAACAAATGTTCATACTTAATTTAAAGTTCCAAAAATATTCTCAAAAGAAAAAAGAAAAAAAAATAGTTATTTACATCACCACTTTTCAAAATCAACATGTTATTCTAGATCACCCCTTTTCAACATCAATATAAATTAAAAATATATATATATTACCTAAAAAAATAAATATCATATAATTTTTCCAGTTTGATCATTAACTATGTTATATATATAATTATTTAAAAAACCAATTTCTAATACAATAACATAACAAATAATCACCTTTCTAAAAAAACTAGCACAACAAAGACTCATACTTCCATGAGCGACCAGGCTAAGTAGAGTTTGTTTCAACATATGATACTTTTTGTCTTGGTGGGATATCTTTTAGTATAAAAATTATATTAAAAAAAAAAATTAGTCTACGATGTAGTTTAACTTAAAAACAAGATGAAAAACCAGATCATACTTCGACATCTTAGTTAAAATGGGCATGCCCACGTAGCTCAATATAATCTTTAAAAAATAATTTTACATGGGCATGGCATGAGTCTCAAAGGCTTACGTTAGAAAAGTGTCAAATGCATGAATCTGGCATGAATCAGTCCTTATATTTTTATTCATAATTGAACTACTGGTCTTTATAATCACATTATAAAGAGAGAACAGAGAGTATGGTTAGTGGTTTGTTTGGGTGGGTTTGTGTCCAAGATTTTTGAGTTTGGTGTGCATATTAATCTGCATATTGCACAAAGGATGACCATCAGATTATCAGCAGAGGAGGAGGTAGAGGAAACAGAGGAGGAGGAGGAAGCGAATGGGATAAGAGCAGCATGGCTCAAACCATTGCTGGAGACGAGCTTCTTCTTGCACTGCAAAATCCATGGAAATTCCAGCAAAAATACTCAGTGCAATATGTACTGCATCGATTGTATGATTGGCGCTCTGTGCTCTTACTGTGTTGCTGACCATAAACACCATCATGTTCTCCAGGTTATATATTATATTTTTCTGCATTGCATTGTATTGGATTGGTGTTTTTTCTGAAGAAACATACTTGGTATTTTTATTTATTAGGAAAGAAAAGCAAAACTACATTCTGTATATGTTGAAAGCATTCTGTAGATGCCTCACACTTCAAGAGTTAATGAGGAAATTAGCTGACAAGAAGCAAAAGAAACATAGTAAATTACATACAAAATATCAGCTCTTTAAGAGAGACTACAATATCAGAGATTTAAGCCAAACTGTCAAAACCTAAAAAGTCTCTCAGCAAAATATGAAGGAGTTGTTTAAGGAGGTAGGAATTGCCTGGACAGTTAAAATTGGCTGGAATCTGGGCAAAACAAATTTAGAAATCTTGCAGTAACAGTGTTTGAATCATGTTTTTGATGGTGGAAATAGATTCAGCACCATCAAAAAGCTCCAAGACACCCATAATATTGAAGTTTGATAGCTATAACCTGCCTTTACAAAAATCTTTGCCAGTTTTCTTAAAATCTTACTGTCCATAATTTTCAGGGTATAAAAACAGTCCAGTTAAACTACCTCAAAGACAACATCGATCATGTCCAAACAAAAAAAATCCGAAAAAAAACTGAAATACAACTCAGAGCTTTCTGTAAAAATCAGAAAATATTGCTCAGCAAATTTGTCAAAAAATTCATGAAAATTCTAGTATTATTTTGAAAATTGAAAAAATAACAAAAAAAAAAAAAATTATAAATCCAAATTACACCCGTACAACTTCAAAATTTTAAATACCCCAAATTTTTAATAATGCTAAAAAAAATCACAACAATAAAATTTAGCCCAACCCCCCAGAACAGAGCACAAAATGTACACAAAACTAGCTCATAACTCACAGGTGAGCGAGAGTACAAGGCAACAAATACGACGGGGCAGAAGCAAAATACAGCAATCATCAAAACCCAGATCAGCTCCACAACAACACACTGCAAACCCGGACCAGAGAAAATGGCGGCGGGTCAGGGCATAACGCGCAGAGGAAAGGGAAGCGACAGGAGGAAACCCCAGCGAGCGAGTGAGCCGGCAACGGCAGCACCAGCGGACAGTACAGAAGGCTTCGGCATCGCGGACAGGCGGAAAAGAAAGCGGCGACACAAACCAGAGGGCAGCGACAGCTAGGGTTTCCAGCCGCCTAGCCCTCTACACCGTCAATGCCCTTCTCATCCCAAATATTCCTGGGTTGGTATTTACATTAAATTGCCAAGAAATCGGATTTGATAACCTGCCAAGGGTGAGTTATTTGATATGAGGTTCAACTCTTACCTATCCAATACATATCAGAAACCAGATCTTCACTGTTTCTTCATCAATTATGCAATATATATAATCAGAAACCAGATCTTTACTGTTTCTTGATCAGTAGATTTTATTTATTAACTCATCAGTGTACCGTACTTTAAACATTTCTAAAGGCATCACCATTTTTTCTCTTTTTTCCTTTTTGTTCAGATAAGGCGTTCTTCCTATCATGATGTGATCCTACTTTCAGAGATCCAGAAAGTGCTGAACATTACAGATGTGCAGTCATATATTACAAACAGCACGAAGGTCGTTTTCATCCAGGGTAGGTCTCGTGCCAGCTCTGGAAAAGGCGTAAAAAATGCATGCCAGACATGCCACAAAGCTCTTCTTCAGGGCATTTATAGCTTCTGTTCCCTAGGCTGTAAGGTAAGCAACGAGTCTTCAAAAAATTTAGGCTTCAATGAGTCTTTGCTAATTTAGTTTCCATGATCAATATGACCAGCACACAGTAAAGCACCTCATTTCTCTTCAAGAAATTGACCTTGCATCTTTGCAATTTCATTTCATTCAGCTTACAGGAATGAAGCTAAACAGTATCATCAAAGGCAATCAGCAGAGACCTAAACAAGAGGACAGGAACGCCACTGAGTCAAAGAAAACGCCCTTATTTTTCCAAAATGACAATGCTGTAATTTTAAATTACAACAGGTCTCCGCTGCCGCCAACTATAGTGAATCACACATCATGTACCCGGAGACAGAGACGGAAGGGGAATCCTGGCAGGGCTCCACTGGGAAATGAATTCGAATAGAGAGATTGCACACCCATTCAGAGCCTGTACTGCATTCACTTGTTTTAACTTTACAAATAATAAAAATATTTCTAAAATGCTGTCAAACCTGGTTACATCTTTTTCATTCACACTTGGAGCATCACAATTAGATGAAATTAGTTGTTTCCCTTTCTTGGTATTTTTCAATATATTTAAAACAAAACAAAATTTATATCTTTGTCTTTATTTTGTGCTTCCCGCACTTTTTCTCAACAATACTATTTCTTTTATAAATTATGAATTTATATGTGTTTATATATTTAAATTATATGCTTATTTGTGTTTTTTGAATTTATATATTTTTAAATTATATTATTTTTTTGGAATTCCAACTCACATTTAAGAGTAAAATTAGATTTATAATATTATTATAATTAAATTTACAATATTATGAAATATTAAATTATTTTAAATAAATATCATTAAATAAATCATTATATGAGAGAAAGAATCTGAGTTTGATTCCTCAAAATCTTGTTTCTATGGTCAAAGAGAAGAGAAATAAATGCTCCAAGATTGCTATAGGTAGGTTGGTTTAATTGGTCAAGAAGATTGGAAGTGTGGCAGGTGGTAGGGAATTGAGAGAGGAGAAAGAGTCTAAGTTTGATTATTCAAAATCTTGTTTCTATGGTCAAAGAGAAGAGAAATAAATGCTCCATGATCGCTATAGGTAGGTTGACTTAATAGGTCAAGAAGATTAGACGTGTGGCAAAAAATTGAAAGCCAATATGAATAAGTAAAAGTGGAAAAAATTTAACAATAAAAATATTAATTGATTTCTAATGAGATTGAACATTTATTAATGTTTAATCTCTTAATTTTTAAATATTTTAGGACATTAAAAACCTTGAAGTAAAAAATTACGAGAAATTATAATATTAATAAAATAAATAGTACATTTCCCATAACCAGTAGTGCATTTTATATATCACATAATTAAAGATATAACTATGAATTTAATACATAGAACTAAGATATTATAAACATAACCATCATTTATATGATAAAGTGCTAGAACCACATAACATGTACACAATTGCAAATGATTCTATAATTATTTTTGGAGATTGATCTATAATTTTAATGATAAGAGCACATATGTTTGGAGAAAGCAAGGCTCTCATAGTAGATGGAACAATAGAAAGGTTAGATAATGGATCTTTAAGTTGCACAATCGTTGTTCTATGAGAATATTTTTGAGGTTTAAAGATAAATTTCATTTTATAGAGGTAAATTATTAAAAATTTTAAGATCCTCAATGTTCTTGTATAACAAGAAACTCAAATGTATAATTATTTTGGAAACATTTTCTATATTATAATAATTTTTAAATATTTTAGGATATTAAACACCTTGGGATAAAAAACTACTAGGAATTATGGTATCAATGAGATAAATAATATATTTTCGATAACCAATGGTGCATTATATATATCACAGGATTAAGGATATAATTTTGAATTAAATTCATAAAACAGTAATATCATAAGCATGACCAACATCTATGGAATCATGGTTTATCTATAAGTGACCTATAGTGAACCATAATGGATGGTCATAGTTGACCATGGCGGCATATAGTGTGTGGCTAGAGTTAACAATATTAATCCTAGGCTTGTAATATTAATCCTAGAGTTTAATATATTAAACCTAGGGTTTATAATAATTGATTTAATAATGTTTGAGTTTTTAATAATTTTAATATTTCAAATTACAAACTTTTTTCCAAGAAAAAAAAATATATATGTATGAGACAATTGTAGGGTTTTAACCCTTTAAAAACATTTAAATAAGATTATTAGAATACATATTTTATATTTTGAGTTTCAAGTTAATAAATAAATATATATATATATATATATATATATATATATATATATATATATATATATATATATATATAAACATTTTAGAGTTTTCATCCATTTAAAACTCTTAAATACAATGATTAAAATACATACCAAGTGTTGAGAAGGAATTTAGTCTATTTTTTTAATATTTAGTGAAACATTTTTTCTCAATTTGGGATAACAATTATTTATTATTTATTTTAAAAAATAAAATTTATTTTTCAATAAAAATTGTAATTTTTAGAAATACACATAAAATTTAGCTAAATAGTATTTATTGGTTTTATAATAATAATAATAATATGAAAAAATTTAATAGAAAAAATGAAATTATAAATTTCAAAAAATCATATCACATTTAGGTAAATGAGAATCAGTGAATAGCATTGGGAATTATTATTAGCAACGATCATTTCTCTAACGATAAACATTAAATAAATTAGCATATTTCACTAAATAAATTAAACTTTATAATCATACTTACGTCAAGAATCGTGGTATCTATAAGTGACCTATAGTGAACCATAGTGGATGGTAGTGGTCAACCATGGAGACTTATAGCATCGATGGCTCAGGTTAATAATATATATCCTAGGTTTTATTAATCCTACGGTTTTTTATGTTAGGTTACATTACAATTTATTCAATTATATTCCTATCGTTTAATAACTATCCTTGGGTTTAATGTTATTCTCTTGGGTTTGTAATCCGTTGGGTTTTTAGTATTAATCACTTGGGTTTATAATATTATTCCTGAGGTTTATAGTATTAATGTTAGGGCTTAATGTTTATTTTGGGGTTTACAATATTTATCTTTGGCTATGGATTGCGTTTCTATGGTTTTGGTAAATTTCTGAAGCCTGGTATCTGTCAGATTTGAAGACATATTTAGTTATCCATGTTTATTGGGGTGCTGGCAACCTACATGAACGTCCCAGTTTGGAAGGGAGAGATCCCCTCTTATAGTAGCGTAACAGTTGGAGAATCAAGTGGCAAAGTGGAAGCATTTGCGTCTCAACATTCAGGAGTCATCCCTATTAATGGAACAGTTATGAGAGCTCAGTGGTAAGCGTCACTTCGAGGGAAATGCCTTCCCAGGTAAACCAAGAAACAAAGATTTGTGATCCCGACGAATAAATTGGAAAATGATCAGAAATTCATGAAATATCGTGTCTTGATCTGTAAATTTATTGGGATTTGGCCCTCATAAATAGATAAGCTCAAATGTTTTGGCCAGAAATGGCACCCATGCTGCACATCCCAACAAAGTCCCAGGTTTACGCTATTTTCTCGAGCTCCGGAAGACAAAGAAAGATCTTTGAAATGGATAAGCATCTATTATAAAGGGGTCCTTCATGCTATTATGGGAAGACAAACTAACCCATTTGTTGAGAGCAAATTCATGACGGTTCCTGCTGAGTCTCCTCCACTGCCAGCATTACCAGTAGATTTTTGGGACCCTGAAATCTTGGAAAGAATTGGAAACTCAATAGAAAGGTCTGTTAAATTCGCAGATTCAACCCTGTTGAGAATTTGTTAGGTCATAGTTTAATTCAATTCTCTTCTTGATCATCGCTTGTGAACTTATTTCTCTTACTTAAATCTTCTCTTTATTAGCTTATTGTATCTTTCATCAAGTCAAATATCAAAACACAAGAGACACAAATATTAGGTTGTTAAAGCCAGGGCCAAAACCTCTCCCTCTTGGAGAGGAAAACCCACAAGTAATACTTCTTATAGACTTTCAGTTGACAAGTACCATGACCGTGACCATGACACAGACCCTTGACTCTTGTATGCCTCCAATACCATATCACTGCTTCACTAGGCTCCTTATGTTGAGCTTCTTTATGTACTACTTTTCACCAAGACTAGGAAAGCTCAGTTCCTAGTGATATTCCTTTTGCTCTTCCTTGAACAATCGTTGACGTCCTTGAGATCCTTTCTCAGCCCTTCTTTATACACACTTGGGACACAACTTCAATGGCTCTTTGTTACTATGGAAACACTCCTTCACGTTGTGTATATTCTTTTAGAAATATCCAAACTATAGACTCACCTAGATCATGCACACCTTGCACTTCTTCTTATTCTTGTTGGCTCGTCTTCATTCTACACATTGATCTTTGCACTAAGTTACAGTTTTGTCTCTTCCTGCAATTATCCTCGACCTTCCGAAAATGACTGTGGCGCATTTGATCCAAAACATAGATCTGAGATATCCTACTTTTTCTTTGCTGTGTATGCTTCTTTCCTTGTTGAAGTGTCTTCTGAAATGCCACGGATCCGAGCTGTTCAAAGTTCGAGATCTCAGAGATATTCTTCAATATTTTTGACCCAAACATAATGATGTTCATCATTGAGATGTCCTCCTTATTTCGCACTTAATAACAAATCTGCACTTCTCACTTATCTCAGAACCTGATCCGAACTTATCCACAGAGGTAATCTGAACTTGCCTCCTGCAATTGAGCCCGAGAATCTCAAAGATGCACGAATTATCCTCTATAATTTCTACGCAGTTTACTGGGGTATTTATAGTTGTTCATCCCTGTAATTAGCCGACTTGTCAAACAACTGTTGTGTATATTTTGAGCCGACCTTTCAAGGGGTATTCTGCAACATCTTCAAGCCGACTTCTTTCAACAATTTCTAGAGCATGATGAAAAGGTCTTGAGGTAAAATTTTTGACCTTTACAAGTGTAACAATCCTTCAAATACATGACTCTAAATTATACATTTATGACAAGATGAAAAATCCCTAAAAGACATCAAGAAGAAGTCTTTGACCTATAATAAAAACTTCTTGCTCATGAAACCCATGAAGCAAGCTTTACAAAAATGCATTTTATTATCTTTGTCTTCTTCATTACATAAATTCATAATTACATAGTCATTATAAATATTGAACCTAGTTACAATTTCCAACAAACTCATCGTGGAAGATATACTTCATTTTCTGGAAATTTGCTTCTAGATGAATATCACAGAACTTTTGCCGGAATTTGTAGATTTGGAATACCATGACGAGGTATGGAAACAACCTTTGGATTATGAGCATATTCCTTTTTGTTGTCGAAGGTGCCACGAATATGGCCACTTTTATAAAGCTTTCTATCTGAACCAAATGGAAACCAGAGAAGTTAATGCTACCTCTAAAACTGAGCAGTAACCGGAAGACAATGAGGGTTTTCAAGAAGTTACACATAAGAAGTGCCCACCAAAGCAGTCACAAGCGAATACGATGGGTCAGCGGTGGAAGAGCAAGGAATGTAGAACCATTATGAGGTTTTGGAGGAGGAAGGAGAAAATTCAAAGGCACCGGCCAAACAACTGGAATCAGCGACTAGGGTTCCACCCAAAACGAATCCAAAACCAAAGAGAAAAGCACAATAGAAACCCTAGGATAAAGAGGGACCTGATCTAGGATCGGATCAAACCACTATGGAGATTGATGGATCTAAGGAAGATTTAAGTATGGAGGAGAAATTTTTGAGGATATCGTTGAATGAATGGCGACATATTTATGAGAAATTCATCCCAGAAGACCAAAATAAATTGTATAGGGAAACATTTTAGCAATATCAAGCCAAACAGAGCAAAAAACGGCCAAATCCACCATATTCGATAGGATACCAAGTAGGAAGAAACTTTGATCAGAATAGACCAAGAAAAACAGGGAAGAAAATAGGTAGAAATAATTTACAGGAGTCAATTCGGATGGTGGGGGATCTGCTCATCAACTCGGGTGGGTGGTACCGCTTTCAATAGTTTTCCACCAACTTAACAAATCTTCTTAATTATATTTCTCTCTTGGAATGTTAGGGGCCTCAACATCCAAGGAAAACAAAGGTATCTGGATGAAATGTTAAGACATGAAAAGTCGAGTATAATGATGCTTCAAGAGACGAAGGTATCCGAAGAACGACTTAAAAAAATTATCAATAAAATGAGGCTTACTTATGAAGTAGTAGCTCTAAATGCTCGCGAAAGTGCAGGGGGTTTGGCAGTCCTCTAGAACCCAGTGGAAATAATTTTATATTATTGGGTTAGTATTCCCAGAATACTATCAGGACGATTCCGGCATATTGGTACATGATATTGGGCCATAATATCTGTTGTTTATGTCCCCCACACTCCATGAGATATGGCTTTCCTTCATAATATAGGAAAGCTCAAGAACATGCTTCAAGAAGATATGTGGATTATAGGGGGGATTTCAACATCATCACCTCACTAGAAGAGAAAAAAGGAGGGATCAAATTACCAGATCCAAAAATGGAGGCCTTCCGTGATCTGATTTCAGATCCTAAATTAGTAGATATTCCCACTATCAACGGGGTGTACATGTGGAACAATCAACGTGGGGGTCCTCACCAATTCGCTTCTCAGCTAGACTGCTTCCTCATCTTAGAAGATATTATGAGAAGAGACATTTTTTGAAGTGTCAATCTTACCATGCTTTGGGTCTGACCATTGATCGATGTGACTCGAGATGTATAAAAAGCTAGCCCCAAGAAACCAACCTTTTTCACTTCAGATCCTTTTAGCTTTGTGACCCATCCTTTCTTGGAAAAATAGAGAGTTGTGGAAATCCTCCAGGGAGAAAGGAAGGAATAGCATGCATACTTTTAAACTCATATTGAAAGAGCTTAAGAAGTAGATTAAAAGGTGGAATAAAGTGGAGTTTGGCCACATCCTAAAATATCAGTATCAAATTTAGGAACGTATGCAGGATATTCAACAACAGATGATAATGGAAGGATGATATGGAACCCTATAAATGGAGGAAGGACGGATCCTGCCCTATTTAGAGGAGCGAATAAAGCAAGAGGAGATCCTATGGAAACATAAATCCAGGATCCAATGGCTCAGAGAAGGGGAAAGAAACACTTGTTTCCTTCACAAGGTTATGGTCCAACACCATCAACGCAATACGATCTTCTCTCTGAAATATTCTAATGGAAACCTCTTGGTTCATCACGAGGAAATGAAGAATCTCTTGGTGGATCACTTCCATAATATTCTCTCTGAATCGTGCTCAGACATATATGAATCTATTCAGATAATAGCACAAAAGATCCCTCCTCTAGTAACCATAGATCAAAATATAGCTCTAATGTGTGTGGTTACCTTGGAGGAAGTTGAATAAGTAGTAAATGGGCTAGCAAGGAATAAAGCACTTAGATCATATGTACTGAAAATGGATTTCTTCCAAGAAACTTGGCCCTTTATGGGTCAAGATATATTAGAAGTAGTGGAGGAATCCTTAATATCTCAAAAGGTACATCTAGCTCTCAACTTCTCTTTTATTGCTTTAATTCATAAATTTTCTCACTCAAAGGATCCTCAAGGTTTCCACCTGATTGCCCTGTGTAATGTTATTTATAAAATAATTTCCACTTTAATGTTTAAGTGGCTTAAACTCTTGCTACCTTCTCTGATCTCCCATGAACAAATGAGCTTCGTCCAAGGGCGCCAAATCTCGATGTTATCATTACCACCCAGGAATTTGTTCACTCCATCAAGAACATAAAAGCAAAGGGTATGTTGATTAAGCTTGACCTCTCAAACTCCTATGATCATCTCAGCTGGCCTTTCCTCATTCAGACCCTAAAAGCTTTTGGATTTGATTCTCGGTGGATTGGTTGGGTATATTCTTTGATCTCCTCCCCAGTGTTCTCAATCTTGTTGAACGACTCTCCATCCCGAACCTTTAACCCCTCAAGAGGCTTGTACCGAGGTGACCCTATCTCCACTTTCCTTTTTATCCTAGCAGCAGAAGGTCTGGGGAGATACATCAAATCAGTCATGAGCCTAGGCACTATCAAAGGAATTTGACTCTGGGGAAATGACCTTCTTTTATCCCATCAACATTTTTATGATAACATCATGTTATTCTTCCATGTCTCCCTTAAGGAAGTAAGAGAAATCAATTCCATTATCCATGACTCTTTATGCAAGCTTCAGGGAATCTTATAAATAATGAAAAATCCAATATTTTATTTTTCAACACTCTTGCCCCTACCCAGTCTTTCCTAGCCTAGACCCTAGGTTTTAATATTGGATCCCTTCCTTCTAAATATTTGGGTATCCGCCTTGTGGTTAATCCCCTCAAAACCTCATGCTAGAAAGATCTCATAGAACACATCCAATCAAGGTTGCATCAATGGTCCTTCAAATCTCTCAATTTAGCAGTTCGGGTGGTTCTCTTAAAGGCAATGATCCAATCAATTCCAATATATCAACTTTCCAGTCTAATTGCACCAAAAACCTCTTGTGCAAGCATGCTATAAATTTTCAAGAAATTTTTGTTGAGAGAGCTCAAGAAGCTAAAAAGTGGGCATTAGTTACGTGGAATAACATCACAAAACCAAAGGCAGTTGGGGGCCTCAGGCTCCGAGACCCATATGCCCTCAATCGGGCTCCGAGACCAACAAAGATCTAATCATGGCTCATAATTTTTTGGAAATCTGAAATGGAAGACAAGCACTCTTTTGGAAAGACTCTTGGCAGCAAGAAGAAAAACTCTTCAGTCCACAAGATTTAGTTGATATATTCATTTTTACCAATAGTCAAAATAGTACTCTGGTGGAACATTATTGGAAGCCATCTTGAACTCAACCTGGAGACAATGGAAGGAGAAAGAGGATTGGCCTAACCCTCCCAATACAACTCAATGGAACCTGCTGAAAAAGAACTCAAATCCAAGAATTTGGCCACTTTATATGGCCCATATATTCTACGTTGGGGCTACTCAACCAAATGGATGTTTACAATCAAAGAAGCTTACCAATGGCCACTTATGAACCTTTGGACCACATTAATCCCATATGGAGTAAAATATGGATAGGGAAATTGTGGCCCAAGGTATCCAATTTTTTGTGGCTAGTGTGCCGAAGGAGAATCCTCACATGGGATTAACTCCAGAAACGAGGTATTCAGGGGCCATCTCTATGCTGCATATGTGGAGATGATTTGAAAGATATGGAGCACCTTTTAAATCGATGCCCTGTAGCGGGCCAACTATGGAGAAACATAGGCCACCTCTTTGGACATATAGACCGAGACATTACTAGCATCAGGACATCTATAGAATTATGGAGGACCAATATTTTCTCTAGCCTAGTCCTCAACAAGGCCTAGAATTTAGCATTGGGTTTTCTCCTCTGTTCAATCTAGAAGGAAAGGAATAGATGGATTTTCAAGTACCAATGCCTCTCCCAAGCTAAGATATGGGTAGGAGTGATTCAAAACATAAGGGAAACCATATTAGCAAAGAAATGGAATCCAGATGACTGGCAGATTTTCCCTCATGAAGCTAGGATTTTATCTATTCTGAATCTCTCTCCGCAAATGCTTGCTTTGGCATCCTAGAAACTTCTGGTCTCCCCCAGAGTTTCTCCTACCAAGTTTTCTCCTCCCCCTGATGGTTTTCTAAAGCTAAATTTCGATGGGGCCACTAAAGGAAATATGGGGGATGTTGCCTATGGAGGTCTAGTCAAGGACTGTACTCAAGACTGGATTATTCATTTGTATGAAGTGGATTTTCGCTTTTCCACCAATAACGAGGATAATTTCAACGTTGTGAAGCACAAGATTATCATTTCAATAAGGGAAGGGTTCTGAAGGTTAATTGTGGAAGGAGATTCGAACCTAGTGATAAAGGTAATCAAAAAATTGAATCATGGTACCAAATGGGGAAAACTGAGTCAAAGCTAGCAAACAGCTCGCTTGATCGAGGAGATCAGCGAGATTATTCCCTAATTCGATTATATTATTACATCCCATGTTTTAAGGATTGGTAACAAAGCAATCAATTTTTTGGCCAATTGGGGTTGTCAGGACATGGGTCAGTCCCTAGATTCTCATAAGACGAATATCTGATATCAAGAGGAGCTGAGACCCCTTCTCCAAATCCTAGCTCAAGATTCTCCCCAAAACTAGGGCCAGGAGGAGGAATATCATCAAGGTCCCCAATCGGGTTGTGAAGTAGCTCCATATCCTTCTTGGGATGATTGATAATATTAAAAATTCAATGGGAAGGGTCAAAGGGTGGACACCTCCCAATAGGTGTGTGTGGGAAAATATTAGTGGGTTGGCAGAGGATTATGCAGGTATGGTAATTACAGTAGGTATGAATGTCTAGAGCCATAAAGGCCAAGTGGCGAGGGTGGTGAGTATCCTCTACACAATTTTCTTGGCTTGGGATGTGGTGGTATATGTTTTCTTGATCGGTTCTGTTAGGTGGATCGTTTGGGAATATTTGTAGCACTCTGGACGAGCTCTTGTTAATATGTGTAATGGTGTGGATTAACGAGTATGTATCTTATTCCAATTCCCTAGCCCATTGTATGTGGTTAGTTCGGTTTTGTCTCTACAACAAAGGAGATATTGCTATCAAAGAACGAACTGTTGGTCGAATTTGTACTGGATACCTCAAAATTTGGCAAGTTACCATAATTGTCGGTCTTTATGTGAATGATGTTTCCTTGTCTATGTCCATCTTCTTTGGCATACTATTGTCTAGAATGGGTATGCATGTACGCAACTAGGTTTTTGGTGTGGTGGATAAAGCTTTGTTTGATAATGGTGTGGGGTATCTGTTGATAATGTCCTTCATGAGCATATCAATGGAAAGTAACTTCTTGACTGGGGTTTATAATGAAAATGAGGTGATTTGCAATGTTTTCAGGCTTGAGAAGCCGATCTCTTTTATTAGGTTTTTACATAGAAAAATTTTGTTGTGTTCCTTATTGTTTTTTGGAATTCATGAGCACGAGGTGCTGAGCACATGTCCAAAATGGTGTTGGTGGCATCCATGGAAAGTTTTCATTTTATTGACTAGGCTCTTTCCTAATAGTGCTTGTGTTTGGTCTCTTTTTAATGAGTTTGTCTCGGGTTTTTGTAATCAATTCCGACTCTGGGTTCGGTGGTTCAACGACAGGTTGTGGTCATCGGCCAACCCTTCTCGCTATCTTGCACAGAGTCTTAACATGATTTCTCTCAATACAATGGTCCACCCAAACCCTGGTGCAAGCACTTCAAGAAATGGAACTGGTGTCTGGGTCAGATAGAGAGCTAACCAGAATGGAAGTGGGTCTTCCTTCATGTGACCACAAAGAAAGAGTAGGTGTAGAAGTGATGCTCAAATAATTCAGGAAGTTGTCCAAGCTTATATTGTTGGCACTCTTTCCCTGGTGAAACAACTAATATAAACATGGGAAGTCGAGCTCGTCAGCAAGCTGAAGATGATTTGCAGGTGGAGGATTGACGACTTTTTTCCCCAGACCCGTGTCATACACGTGGCCACAAAACCCACTATAAACAGAATATATATCTCTACTGGCTCATGAAGAATCTCATGGCTAAAGCCATTCTGGTTCTGTTGGTCAAGTCTGGAAAGTCGGACCCTGGTCTTCACGACATTCAAAAAGAAATACAGCTGATCCAATGTCAAATTCAACGTCAGAATCAATGCCTTGGTTGTCTCGAACATCACATTTTGTGCCTCCCTCAGTTAGAAACCTGGTTTTAGTGCAAAGGACCTTGCCCCTATGGAGTCCTCACATGATTATTAGTGTTTAAGTTCAATTATGTTTTGTCTTTTTTTTATATCTAAATGTTGTATATATTAGATAACATAAACTGTGGTATTTGTGTAGATATAGAAGGAAACTTGTTTTTATACATTCAATCCTATAAGACCATGTTTGATAGACTTAAAGCTTTCAAATTTTTTATTGATTATAGCGCGTTTTGGTGGCTAACAGACCTAGTTTTCCACTGGGCAAGTTGATGCCACCGAACGCTTTTTCTGGTTGGAACCTGCTTTTGAATGAATGAATGAAGAGATCCTACAAAGCTTACCAAAAAAAGTATTTATATTTGGGTTTATAATAGTAATATCGTGAGTTTGTGATAATCCTTGAAAATTGTTGAGATTTTTAATTGGTGAATTAAAGTTCTTAATATTTAATTTGTCAATCCGGGCTTGTAAACATGACTTGCACTGCACTTCTTGATTCAAGTTGTAGGTCAGAGCTTTAATATTTCTTTTATAATGATTATTTTATAAATGAGACACCCAAATACTCATAAACACGCAAATTGCAGAAAAGAGATCAGTTCATCATTCCAAGCAGGATCAATAATTGAATTTGACTTGAGCACTTAACCCTTTACTTAATTCATCTCGGGATTGAACTGAAATCAAAACCTAATTACTCTAAAGCAAATACCTAGTCTTCAACAAACTTCAATTTAACAATTCAATATTTCTTGCAAAAGGTCCAAAACCCTAACTCTAGCTTTCACAAGTCACACTTGAAAGAAACTGAAGAATTTAGTCTA
Source organism: Pinus albicaulis (assembly GCA_034641835.2). Taxonomy (NCBI): domain Eukaryota; kingdom Viridiplantae; phylum Streptophyta; class Pinopsida; order Pinales; family Pinaceae; genus Pinus; species Pinus albicaulis. The sequence continues at coordinate 21,556 of JAXQQM020059747.1, forward strand.
AATGCATTAGTAAGTTGATTTTATGTTCACACAATCAATTTCATAATTACTGACTGTGCCTTCACTCAAACCCTAGGATGAGCACACTTCATACCTTAATATCAAGCAAGAGATTGCGGTATCAATACTGGTTTGGATGCTTGTCTCATGCACTTACCAATTAGAGTGAACAATTGATCTTTCAACCTACTCCATGGCGGTTTCAATCACCAAACCCTAATTCTACTATTATACAAACTGAGACAAATATGAATGGTTTAAGCACACAGAACTGTACTTGGAAAACTAGACTACTATTGCAGTTAACATCAATCAAATATTTAAACTTAACTCTAGCAAAATCACCCAAACTCTTTAGCAATCATTACTCTGTTCTCCTAAGAAAAAAACATAAGGTTGTCTACTTTGAAATCCAACCACTCACAGATTATACTAAGTATTGTAATGGGGACCACTTCAACTAGAAAACTAGGGTTTCTATCACACTGCTAATGAGAATTACAATAGGCAATAATTCAATCATTTTAATTAATGTAACTAATTTGTCTAATGCTCCGGAGACTCAAATGAAAAGTCACTCTCAAACTGAATTGGAAAGACTGACAATTGAAACAACTCAAAATCACTTAAACACACCTTTATCCTAAGCTAGAAATTCAAGGTTGCACACAAGACTAAAAACCTAATTTTATTTTATAAAGAAACTTAAAGATATAATCTACTCACAACTCAATATTGCATTTGAATTCTAAAACTCGAACTGGAACCCTAAGATGGTCTGCACACTGACTCAATGCTTGAAAAGACAAATAGAGATGGATCCTAGCACTAAGAAATAACCAAAATACCTTGACTTAATTAACACACTGAAAATACATTCTAGAAATCATCTTACAAGCTTCACAACGTCTTACTGTTGACAATCTAATGAAATCCTACTGCTAGGTTTAAATAATAGAAGGCAGAACCTATTTGAATTTATCCTAGATCACACAAAGCCAATGATGGAAGACTGTACTTCTACACCGGACATGGAGACCTTTTTTATGCTTGATCAATCCCTAAACTAGCACTCTGTCTTTCAAATTAAAAACAAATCTACTTCCAATACAATTCAGTAAATCCTTAAATTAATTCTGCAATATAATTCAAACAACAGCTACAGGCTTTCAATCTAGCTCACATCTGGGAAGATGATTTAAGCTTTTATCCCTCATACGCTCTCACTCTTTGTAATAATGCAGAAATAATGTTGACAAAGTAAAAACACATTTCCCATAATTGATTCCTCGTGACAAAATCGCACTGTGTGACTGCAATTCGTGCTAAATATAAATGTTAGGAATATAAAACTAGTACTCCATACAATTCGTTGCAAGCTGAGTGATGAAACTCAAAAACTAAGTGGATTTGACCATGTTCTATTCAATGAGATTGTCAACACAGAGATTGAATTCTGATTTTATTTGTTCATTTGTAAACACCCAAGGGAAGACATTCGATTTCAAGTGATCTTAGATAAAAAAAATATCAACAATTTGGATCCTGCGTAGGTGGACAATTACTAGCAGTTTAAATACAAAGATATCAAAATAGAATTCAGAATGTTGAATGCACAACAAAAAATCTTGAAACCGGCAAGTTTAAATATAAAATGATCAAAGCATAATTCAGAATGTTGAACGCACACCTACAACAACAATCTCCACACCAGCAAGTTAAGATGTAAAATGATCACGGAAAAATTCTGCAGCAATCAATCTCGAAATCTACATCAATCAATTTATTTAAGTTAAATCCGGAATATAAGATCGTTCTCTAATTGAAACCAAACCAATTCTTGACACAGAAAAGATTAAATAACTAATTGAAATAGAGAGATTGAACTTATTGAAGACAATGGGAACTAAGATGCAAAAATGATATATATATATATAAACTACCTACAATGAATCAAAAATTCCCAGGCTATGGTGGGCCCTTGCCATACCTAGGAAGTAAAACTTACAGTAGAAGGAAAATTCTCAAAATGTTAGCTCAAGAACGCAATCAACACTTCATTCCATCAAGCTTAAATCAACACAGGTCCATGATCACAATGAAGTAGTCTCGAATTCAAATAGAGTTTACAACTTTGGTTTGGATAGCAAGTAACTCAATGACCACTTAACTCCCTCCTCCCCTAAGCTTCTTTGGATGCATGATTTATAATCACAGCCTGAGAATTACAAATAGGAAGAGATTCATACAGATCAGATCATAGAGATTACTATGCTAACTAATTTATCTAAATCTGATTACATTGTCCATTCCAAGCTTTGTTGCTCAACAATGCTCCATTCATAGCCATGGAGATAGGATGAAATTCATTCTAAAATCTGTTATGTGCTGATCTGTAGTAGTTTCAACTACCTTTGACCAAAAATCCAAAATAGGGTTGTTTTGGGAGATTTTGACAATTCTAAAAATTTCCAAATTTTACATAAATTAGCCTCAATCCCCCATAAATATCTCCACAACCGTAAGTTTGTTTGAAAAAATTTCATGGGGTTAGTAAATTGGCTATACTGGGATAAAAACCCATTTGTCCGAATTTCTCATTTCGCCTTCCTCTGCACAGAAATTGAGGTGAATGTTGGCAGTTTAGAATTTTTTACAGATTTGGAAAATTTCCTTCTAGAGACCCATATGAGTGAGCTGGGTGTAATCCAACTTATGGAGAGGTATCATAATTTTTTTTTTGATAATAACCTCTCCCGGATTCTCCGGAAGCGCGCTGAAAGTGCCAAATCCCCAAATTAGGCATTCCCATATTTAACTGGCTCGTGAGGGATTTCAGCGATGGAATCCTATAATAAATGTACTTCAAAAAAACCGTCATTAGTAAAAAATGAAAAAATAATATTTAATCATAGAGAAGTGAAGAAATTGATGATAATCAACCATAGAGAGTGTTTGGCCAAAAGTGATAGAATTAGGGTATATCACGAGCTAAAAACCTAGGGTTTTAGGGTATAAACAGTGATGTTTCATGATGAAAAAATGGGCATATACGAGGCCCAACATCCCCCCATGCCTGAGGTTTTGCATGTCCTCATGCAAACAAATACTTTACTCATATCTAGGCTTTTATGGCATCATGGCTTTTAGGTAGGGTTAGGTCTTGTGAAGCAACACTACATGAAGATTTGATTGCCATAGGTTTGATTTTAAGAGCGATACAAATCGAGGAAAAAAAATAGATATGGTAGGAGAAAAATTATGAATAGGAGGTGACAATGGAAATAGTAGATGAGAAGAGGTGGTAATGAAGATGGGAAGACATGTGCTTGCATGCTCTATTTTTGTGAGGCCAATTCTTATGAATGGTTCCTTCATGAAAGGAAACAATGAATTCATCCTCTATTGGATTCAACTGACAACATGTGTGAATGTAGGAGGGGAGGGCATTATAGTTACTGTTGGGAAAAATACTGAGAGGGGGGGGTGAATCAGTATTTAGAGCTGACTGAAAACTTTTTATCAGGTATCTTATTATGAATTTAATTCTTTACTTAGATTATTGCATCATTCATTCATCAAAAGTTTAGTAAGCAGTAAGCATGTATAGTAATAACATAATAAGCCATCACACATAAGCAACACACATGAACACCAGTATTTAAGGTGGAAACCCAATTTGGGAGAAAACCACCGCTGCTGTCGTCTCTATCTTCAATATTTATTATAAAGAAAACTTCTTACAATTTTGTGCTGGCGCAGCCTTATACCAGCACGCAGGCACCCACCTGTAGAAGGCTACAACCTTCTCTCGTTCTCCAGTCCCTACTGTAAGGGAGCTCCAACCCCCTGATCTCGTTTACCAACCTCTCCTGGAAGGGAGCTTCGACCCCCTAATTTTAACACCAGCTTGTACTGGCAGAAAGCTTCCACTTTCATGCTGAAGACTTCAATCCTCAGATCCACCAAATTTCTTCAATTTCTTCATCAGACTTGCGCCAGGTATTTATTATTTCTTTTGCAGATATTCCTAGAGATTCATCATTTCTAGATCTAGAGATCTTGAACCTTCATCATCTCCATAGGTGCATCATAGATTCAGATTTATCAGAAACAGAGTTCAATCATGCAGATATCTCTTAAAGAGATTTATTCATTAACAACCCCTTCACATGCACACCTTGTACTATGATCCTCTTCTCCTTATATAGTTTTTGCCTTTATTAATACCATGAGTCAAAACCACTCAACAACTGATGGTATTCCTGGACGAGATCAAATAGATAATCCAGCGAGGTCTACCCAAGCCCCAAACAACTTCTCATTGTTCTATTTTCTTGGTATGGAAATTAATTAATCTAAGGCTTTTTAATATCTCAATTTGATATTGAGATATTAATCCAATTCCTCCTTTTGTTATGAACTCCCCAACGCATATATATATTGACCCGAGGTTTATGTGTTCGTGAGATCAACGCATATATTAACCCACGTTCATTACATCACATGTTTCATATTTCACCAACTTCACATATTCAACATCCTTTATTAACCCCGCAAACCTTAGTTTAAAAGGTCCCAATTAATATAATTTAGAACTGGGCCCACATATATAATCAATGATCCAATCACATACTCGCACCGTACCGTGGTTATCCATCGTGCACCTTCCTCATACGGCCACCGTCCGATGGCTCCCCTCCAGATCGACGGCGCACAACAATATCGCGCGGCTTCCTTGGTCGGACATTAACGCGCGATGGCGCGCAGTGATGGCGGTTTTGCAAATTCGTTCAGGGACACATGTCACTTGTTCTATGGAATCGCTCCCAACCTATTGAATATCGCTTGCCCATCGAAAGCGGTGTGATGAAAATCGGAAACCCCCTTCACTGGTCATTCCGCTCGTGGTTCCTCTCCTTCGCTCAAGGTTTCGTCCGCCTTTATTCCGTCATTTCTACATTTCTCCGTGAAGGCATAACTCTATCGAATCCACCATACAGAATTACATCCTTTACTGATTAGCTATTTCGTGCTTTTACAGAAACAAATCCATCAGCCCTTTACTCAAATTTACTCAGCCATACTTAACACATATTGCGAAGAGACCAAAACCCTCCAACTTTAGAGGTTTGTCAGGATGTATGAATACACCGAACTTATTCACATCGATTCTCCCAAAGCTTCGATTAATGTACATTCATTATTATATTCTGCTTGTATAGAACTGTTGATGGTTTTCTGAGTTCTTCATACAGTGATTATCAACATCCTTTGTCAGAGAGTTGTCATCAAGGACAATCATATAATAGGATACAAGAAACATATTTCCAACAATCTCCCCCTTTGGACTTGATGGAAACCATGACCAGAAATACATTCAGAAACATTGACTAGAAATACATTTAGCAACATTCTCCCCCTTTGACATCAAGGGCAAAGGGTAGATCAATATCCTTTGTACCGACAATACCATGCTCCCCCTGAGATCATGCTGCATTTTCAAGCATAATATTCAATGAAATAACATAAATGACTTATACAATCAAGATCAAAAATTCTCAAGCATGAGATCAGACTACAAAAAATAATTAGAATGCCAACAATGCATCCTTTCCACATGACTAATGCTCCCCCTTAACTTGTGCATCCAGAGATACTCATCAGCACCACAGATGTGCTGAAGAATGCTGACTCAGAAAAACTTTGTCAGCAAATACCCAGACGCGGTTTTCTGTGTATAAACGTGCGTATATACGTGGGTGTCCTACAGTAAATCCGCATATCCAATTTAATCTTCTGTATTTAAGTAGATCTGATCTTTTGCATGGCAGAGACTACTCCCAGCTTTTGTCTGAGATATTCGAACGCTTCCCTGGGTAGAGGTTTGGTAAATATATTAGCAACTTGTTCTTTGGAGGGAACATACTCCAACTTCACCTTTTGTTCAAGCACTTGTTCACGTAAGAAGTGATACTTGATGGGAATGTGCTTGGTCTTGAAATGCATAACAGGATTCTTTGAGATACTGATGGCACTTGTATTATCACACATAATGGAGATAGGAGGTGAACATTTGATTTGAAAGTCTTGTAAGGTTTGCATCATCCAAAGAAGTTGAGTGCAACATGATGTGGCAGCCACATATTCTGCTTCTGCTGTAGATAAGGCAATAGAGCTTTGCTTCTTGCTGAACCAAGATACTAACCGGGGCCCCATATAGAATGCACCACCACTAGTGATTTTCCGATCATCAACGTTTCCAGCCCAATCTGCATCAGTGTAAGCATGAAGAGTGAGATCAGCATTCTTTGGATACCATAGTCCAAAGTCTTGAGTTACTTGCAGATATTTGAATATTATTTTGACAGCCTGAAGGTGAGACTCTTTTGGATTAGCTTGGAATCGTCCCACAATCCCAACTGCATGCATAATGTCTAGTCTAGTCCCAGTGAGATAAAGTAGACTTCCTACCATAGATCTGTATTCTGGTTGATTCACTGTGGGAGAATCATCATGAGAACTGAGATTACATCCGGTTATCATTGGATTACTTACAGGTTTGCATTCTTACATGCCATACTTCTTTAGAATTTGCTTAAGATATTTTTCTTGTGATAAGAATATGCCATCTGTTGCTTGTTTCACTTGCAAGCCAAGAAAGAATGTTAGTTCCCCAAGTAAAGACATTTCAAATTCTTGTTGCATATCAGAAGCAAAATTCTGACTCATAGACTCTTCATTACTTCCAAAAATGATATCATCAACATATACAACCACAATCAATAGTTTATCATTTTCAGTTTTTGTGTATAAGTTTCTATCAGCAGACCCCTTTGAAAATCCTTGTTGATGAAGATACTTGTCAAGACAATAGTACCATGCCCTTGGATCTTGTTTGAGACCATATAGAGCCTTTTTAAGTCTAAAAACAAGTTTTTCATCATTTCCCAAAATGAATTCTTTTGGTTGTTCTATATAAAATTCTTCTTCTAGATCTCCATTGAGAAAAGTTGATTTAACATCCATTTGATAAACTTTGATTTGTTGGAAGCTTGAAAAAGCAAGAAACATTTTTATGGCTTCAAGTCTAGCTACAGGAGCAAAAGTTTCTTCAAATTCTATACCTTCTTGTTGAGCATACCCCTTGCAAACAAGTCTAGCTTTATTTCTTATAACCTCCCCATTCTCATTTAACTTGTTTTTGAATATCCATTTAGTTCCAATGATATTTTTGTCATGAGGTCTTGGTACTAATTCCCAAGTGTGATTCTTTTCAATTTGATCAAGCTCTTCATTCATGGCTTGAATCCAACATTCATCTTTGCTGGCTTGATTGACATTTTGTGGTTCAATAGTGGATAGAAATGCCAGGTAACTAGAAGATCCCACAAGAGTCCTTCTTGTTTGTACACTTGATCCCTTTTCTCCCAAAATTTGAGATTTTGGATGATTCTTTTGAACATATCTGGATGGAGCTTTTTCAGATAAATCATCTTCGGGTTCTTCATTGGGTTCACTGTCTATATCATTCCTATTTGATGTAGAAGGATATATGTCATCATCATCTTCATATGTTGTTTGTTTTTCTTCTTTTGGAGCTGCAGGAGACTCATCAATAACAACATCAATACATTCAACAATCTTTTGAAGTCTTTTATTGTAACATTTATATGCCCTACTCCTAGAGGAGTAACCAAGAAATATTCCTTCATCTGCTCTGGGTTCAAACTTGCCAAGTTTTTCATCATTATTTTTGATGAAGCATTTTCTCCCAAAGACTCAGTGTGGGTGGGAGGATTGCCATACCGCCGTTCCTTGAGTTTCCTATTTAGGCTTCTTTTGTTGGAAATATTTGTTATTCGATGTTTAGCTATCCCCCAAGGTTATGTGGAGTGTTCCGGAATCAGCAAGCATAGCTCTAGCCATTTGAACAATTCTTCTATTCATTCTTTCTGCTACACCATTTTGTTGTGGAGTGCCTGCTACAGAGAACTGTCTTTTAATGCCATGTTGTTCACAAAATTCAAAGAATTCATTTGATGAATATTCTCCTCCTCGATCAGATCTAAGACACTTGATTTTTAGATCTAATTCTACATTTCCAATAATTATTTGAGAATGCTACAATTTCTCTTTTCTCAAAGTAATATATGTATAATAATTTAGTCTAACATTTAGAAATCAATAAATAGGGAGCTAGTATTGTTCATAGTAAGTAGCTTTTCTTCACAAGTCCACATATGTCAGTAGAATGAGTTCAAGAGGCTTACTTGATGATCCTTCCTTGGCATTAAATTGTACTCTGGTTTTCTTACCGAATTGGCAAGATTTGCATATGATATTTTCAGGTGGAGTGATATTGGGAAGATCACGAACAACTTTAAGTCTGCTTGATTTGTTGATTTGAGAAAACAATTTCTAACCTTTATACCATAGCCATTTTTGAATATTTATAAGTAACATGATTATTTTAGTTCTTTAATACTGTGTAAATTTGCTTGGAATTGTTTATTTTATAATTTATTTACCTGTATCAAGACCACGTACCACACATTCTTTTGAACTAAAGACAAATTTAGTTCCTTGATCACACATTTGACTTACACTTAACAGGTTATGCTTTAATCCATCTACATACATGACATTATTAGCTTTCACCTTTTCTTTTAAGAAGACAAAGCCTTTTCCCTTAATGACAGTAGGAGTATCATTTCCAAATGTAACATTCTTTTCCTTTTCTAGAGCACTATATGCAAGAAGTTTGTTTTTGTCACCTGTCATGTGTTTTGAGCATCCACTATCAATGTACCATTGATTTTCTTCTCCTTCTGCAAATAAAGCTATGCCACAATTTTCAACCTGTAATTCCTTCTTTTCCATACTTTGGAGCTTGAAGGAAGATGCTCTTTTGGCAGAACTTTGCTCCTGCATTCAGATTCTTCATGGCAAAAGTTATTGCAATAAGCACATTCAACATGTTTAGAAGAGGAGAGACATTATATGTGTTCATATTTGTTCAATATCATTGCCTTTCTTTCTTCTCTTACATAAGTGGTTTCTGCCCACTTTGTTGAACAACTTACCAAAAAAAAAGGCAAAGAATTGTGACATGAGAAAAACATGTCCATTGAAGAAAGAATTTTTGATCATAGAATCTTCTACTCTTTTCCTCCTTGATTAGTGTTTTGAAAGGTATTCTGTTAGTGTTCTTTGGTTAGAGATGAGGTCATACACCATAAAAAATTCACCTCATGGAGTGGCAGGATATTTGTTTGTGAGCATGTTTTAACCTTACTAATTGTTGAGCGGGAAAGATTCTCTGATATATCCAAGACCTATCTTTATAAGAGGAGAATGTTGTACCTTGATAATCTCATCTAAGGTTTCAGATCCTTTAGCAAATCTAAGATTCAAAGTATTTACTTTCTCAATTTCTTTTCTTAGACTTACTATTTCATATTCTCATTTCTCATTATGTTTCTCCTTTTCTTCAAGCTAGTTTTTCAGAGTTTCTATGGATAATTTACTTTCTTCTAAGCATATTTTGAGATGATTGATTTCATGAAGAAAATCATTGTCCTCCTAAGCATCTGTAAAAATGTCTGATCTTCTTCTCTATATTCATAAATGCCTGTAGGAATTCTACAGATCCCCCATTGCATTCTTCCTCAACATCAAATTGTCACTATATTCCAGCAGGTATAGTAAAGTTTTAGTACTATGGTGATTCTTCTTCATGCCTGCTTCTTTCTTTTCATGTGGGGCATAAGTAGCCTAATGACAGCTCTTCCCAAAGCAAAACATTTCAGAAAACACCTGCAAAATAGCTCTGTACCCAAGTTGGAGTTTCTTTACGAAATTTACCTCATCTTCTTCTGAGATATACCCTGATCCTTCTGTCTCTTGAACTTCTTTCCCTTTTGTAGAAGCTCTAAAGACGGCTTCTTTGACTTCAAATGGTCCTCCTCTTCTCATTTCATATGCAGTTAGTATGCCATGAAGTTGCACCACTGTAAGATTTTGAAGATCCTGCTTTTCTTCAAGAGCAGAAACTTTTGACTCAAATTTTGTCATTAGTGATCTTAAGACTTTCTCAACCAAAGTAGATTCGGTTATTGTTTCTCCCAAATTTCTCATACGATTTACAATATCATCAAGACGTAAAAAGAAATTGGCAATGCTCTCCTCATTATGCATTTTTAGGTTCTCATATTGAATTCTGAGAGTTTGGAGTTTAGCACTTTTTACCTTTGCATCACCTTCATAACTTAGAATTATTTTGTGCCATATTGCCTTTGTTGTATCCAGCTGCATGACTTTGACAAATTCTGATTCAGTTAGACTTCCTAATAGAGCATTGACTGCTTTGCATTTGTTTCGTAATTCTTTCTTTCCGTTGGATCTGTTGGTATTGATATCCTCCTTCAACTATAGTCCATACATCTGCTCCCAGAGACTGAAGATAGGACCTCATCCTTGTTTTCCAGAAGATTAAATTGTTTCCGTTGAAGAGCGAAGGCCTGATAGATGTTGTTCCTTCTTGATTCTTCATCTTGTTTGATCTTCCTTCTAGCGGCTAAGATTTTTCAGAAGAACCTGGCTCTGATACCAATTGCTGGGAAAAATACTGAGAGGGGGGGGTGAATTAGTATTTAGAGCTAACTGAAATTTTTTTATCAGGGATCTTATTATGCATTTAATTATTTACTTAGATTATTGCATCATTCATTCATCAGAAGTTTAGTAAGTAGTAAGCATGTGCAGTAATAACAGAATAATCCATCACACATAAGAAACACACATGAACACCAGTATTTAAGGTGGAAACCCAATTTGGGAGAAAACCACAGCTGATGTCGTCTCTGTCTTCAATATTTATTATAAAGAAAACTTCTTACAATTTTGTGGCCGACTGTACGACACGCGAGGCACCCCACTGTCGGGGTGGAACGCCCTACTCATTCTGTCGATATAACGAGTAGAACTTTGATGGGCGCGGCTGTGCAAAGGGAGCTTCGACCCCTAATTTTTACTTTTCGACCCATGCGGCGACTTCACTTTCATGCGCAGAAGACTTAAATGTCGGTCCTGGGTTTCTTCGTTTCTTATGAAGTTATTTTGTGTCTTTATGTTCTTTTGAGATCTTGCAAAATTCATCAATTCTAAGAATCTAGAGATTTTCGAACATCATCATCTCATCGGTGTCATAGATTGATTTACTTGAAGCAGGAAATTCATTAATAGAATGTCTCTTGAGGTTATTAATTAACAACCTTCCTCTTATATAAAGTCCTCTTCTCCTTATATAGTTTTTGCCTTTATTAATACCATGAGTCAAAACCACTCAAAAGCTGATGGTATTCCTGGATGAGATCAAATAGATAATCCAGCGGGGTCTACCCAAGCCCCAAACAACTTCTCATTGTTCTATTTTCTTAGTCTGGAAATTAATTAATCTAAGGCTTTTTAATATCTCAATCTGAGATTGAGATATTAATCCAATTCCTCCTTTTGTTATGAACTCCCCAAGGCATATATATATATCGACCCCAGGTTTATGTGTTCGTGAGATCAACACATATATTAACCCACGTTCATTACATCACATGTTTCATATTTCGCCAACTTCACATATTCAACATCCTTTATTAACCCCGCAAACCTTAGTTTAAAAGGTCCCAATTAATATAATTTAGAACCGGGCCCACATATATAATCAATGATCCAATCACATACTCGCACCGTACTGTGGTTATCCATCGTGCACCTTCCTCATACGGCCACCGTCAGATGGCTCCCCTCCAGATCGACGGCGCACAACAATATCGCGCGGCTTCCTTGGTCGGACATTAATGCACGATGGCACGTAGTGATGGCAGTTTTGCAAATTCATTCAGGGACGCGTGTCGCTCGTTCTATGGAATCACTCCCAACCTCTTGAATACCGCTTGCCCGTCGAAAGCGGTGCGATGAAAACCAGAAACCCCCTTCACTGTTCATTCCGCTCGTGGTTCCTCTCTTTCGCTCAAGGTTCCGTCCGCCTTTATTCCGTCATTGCTACATTTCTTCGTGAAACGCTCTATCGAATCACCATACGAATTACATCCTTTAAAATTCGCTATTTGGTACTTTTGATAGATGTAACCTTTATACGATTTATAAATGTGTAACACATATTTAAGAGTCCAAAACCTCAACAGAGTTTTATTCGGGACTATATCCTACACGGAAGCTTATTCACATATATTCTCTGACTTGATTAAATATACATTAAGTCTTATATTTTTTCTTGTATGAGCTTCTTTGATAGGTTTTAAGGTTCTACCTACGGTCATTATCTACATACATATGGAGGAAGTTGCCATCAAGGATAATCATAATAGGATACAAAAACCTGTTTAATGAATTATTATTAATTTGTTTGTGAACCATTATGATTATGAACTAGAGTAGCATGCAAATGGAGGGTATATGGAAACCCAGATATACGAAATATGTGGTGGTTAAACATCAAAAATTTCTTAAGTCTCTAATCAATTAAAGAATCTTAAGCCACCTCTCCCTCAAGTTTTACCCTTGTTTTTGATGTCCATGGTGCTTCAAGATGAAGTAAATGATGGAATGGCTCGAGCTGATGTGACTGCTGATATGATCTGCTGAAGAAGGAAGAAGGTCTCAATATCCACATTATCCTAAAAATGTTGATTCACGTGTGATTTCATATGGCTTCCTGAAAAAACACAAGCACCATCATCAATATTTATTTTCATGCAAATCTTATCGAAATAAAGGAAATAGGTTAAATAATGAACACTTACTTGATCATGCTCCAAGCCCAACAATTGTGAAAAATGATAGTGAGAACCATGAGTAAGCATAGGGTGAAAATATGAATCAAACCTGACAATTCTCATCATTTTTTTCCTAACATCCCCCCCCACCCCCCCATGCCTATCATCTTGCATGTCCTCATGCAAGCAAAACCTCTAACAGGGACCAAAGACTAAAGGGCTAGGGTTTCTATATTAAAGTCATGATTCATTGACTTAAACCATAGGGCTAATTGTGAGAGCATGTAAGTAAGTTCCATGGGATGTCATCTTCCTTTGCATCAATAAGATAAGAAAAAGTAGTGACCAGGGATCCAGTGACGTCAAGACTGAGCTTTATTATTCCAAAAAAAAGTAACTAATACTAGGGCTACTAAATTAATGCTTAACAATGTTGTTAGTGCAGGGATAATGTCATCCTAAAATGATTAGCCATAAAAATTTCCACAAAGCATCTCAAGAGTAATCCAAAGCAACAAGTCTTCACTTTAAATAGCCTCATTATTACAAGTAAAAGTGACTTTATTTAAAAACCAAGGCCTTAAAATGGATTGAAAATAGGGAAAAATAAATATTACAAAATGATACCTTCTGAGGATGATTGTCTTATTCATTACCCAAGCATATATTTGAAGCTTCTCTTATTCAAGCAAAGTGAATCACTTGCACTAAGGGTCTCACATCCATAAAAACCAAATTATTTCTTAAAGATAGAACTCCAAAGCACATTGTTGAAGGATATTAAAGCCATTCTCAGAGATATGATAGTGAGTTCAGGGAAAAGACAAAAACAACCAAGTAAATCATAGTGTATAATTAAATTTGATACCACAGGCATGGCTCTGCTTCCAGCAGGCGCCTATAGCCTCGACAGGGACGCATTTTAACCTAACAAAATGTTTGTGTCCCACTTACTAGATATAGATTCAGAGTTAGCTTATTTGACTTTTAAATAAAGGCCAATGTCCTGGCTTGGTAACCAGCTAATGGCAGTGCCACTCATAAGAAGTAACATGGATGAACAGGCCGGCTTGTGATGAGACCTCCTGTCTTCTAGCTTTTTGGGCTGAAAACCATTACTTTGGCTTACTGACCAGGAGCAGTAATGTCATGCATGTTATGTCTCATGATCGTGGTAGGTCAGCTCATTATGAGACCTCCTATCCTCCTCTAAATATTTTTGTAGACTCCGATTATGATTAACCTTAGAGGTTACTTAATAAGTGGAGAGACAGATCTACTCCTTAAGAGCGCAGGATGGCGTGAAAAGCTTTTAATTACTAATCTTTACTGGTTGATTCTTCTACCCTAAAGACTCAAGAAAAGAAAATAACTCAGTTAATGATCGAAATATTCCTCTAGTAGGTCATGCTAGGGTTCTTATGAGAGCTCATGATGGTTTTATAGGAGTGGTCCACCATAGGAGGCTTTTCATCAATACCTTCAAAGAGAAACTTGAAAAGACCTCTTGGATGATAGTATGTTAAGCTTATGAATGGGAAGTATAACAATAACAATTCCCCTAACTGACCCAATGAATAATCTCGGCCAATAATCAGAGTCACTTTACAAGATATGACGCATTAAGAGTGATTTGCTTCCAACAAGTCTTACCACAAGAGTGCATAATGACAAAAATTTCAATGGTTATGCCTTAGCAATTGCAATTTTAAGAATGATGTTGTAACAACAATTTTATTCATTTCTACCCTACCCTAATCTAGAGAGAGGAAGGTCTCCTTCAAGTGTAGGAGTACCTCCAATGCAACCATGTTCTTAAAAACATGCTAAATATACTCACACTCATTTTGAAAGAATAAACTTCAACACATACCAGAGTATGAGAAACCAGTTGCTTCAATTGATATGGTACCAAGAGTATTTGAATATGAGAGTGGTATTTTGATTGAATTGTGACCTAGAACCAAAGCTCGATGTAATCCCGGAGGTATTGGCTCATTTCTTCATTTGGACCACTCTAAATGTCCTCTTTGGTCATGCCAGAAGAACTTGGATAATCGGTCTCTGGAATACACACAAGGCTTGTTATTGGGCATGGTGAAATCTCTTTGATCTCAGGTTCAACTGGATTCTCCCCATCAGATTTGGTATATGATTCATCAATCTCCTTGGTAGATAGGAAAGAGGAATCAAGGGAGACTTCCAAATCCTTTTCTGGCTGTGGAGAGACAGATAATTTCTTGAATGTGGTGAAAATGAACTCTTCCTGAGAGGCAGATATCCCAGCTACAACTAGGACTTGAGAGAGTATTTCGAGGGACATTCTTGAAGCCCTCAGTCATTCTTGAATTTCTCTTGCTGGTTGATGTTCCTTGTCTGCAACATGGATTAGTACAAAAAGAGGGTTCTTACAACACCCCAAAAATGTTTTGTTGTTCAAAACTTGAATTTTTGATCTAAATGAATTAAAAACTGCTAATTGCAAGAAAAATAGCACTGAAAATAAATCTACATCTAGTATAGACAACATAGATGGTAGCGTGGTAGACTATGTTATTTCCAATCTCCCTTAATACAATGAAATAATAAATTTTGACATCTTAGACGACCACGAGCCTGACTCTGATCATACGCCTTTACTTGTAACTCTCAATTTTGTCATGCATAGAGATCCCACAGAAGATAATCCTTATAGTCAAAATAACTTAATCTTTGATAGAAATAAAAATGATCTCTTTCTAAATGAATTAAAAACTAATTTGCTGCCTTTATCTAGTATAGACAACATAGATGACCTATATCATAATTTTACTACAACCCTCTCATATTCTATTAACAAGTTCTCAATTGAAATCTCAAGCAATAAAAGAAATAGCAAAACCAATGCATGGTATGACAAAGATTGTAAAAGTGTGAGGAGAGAAATTAAGGAAGTTGTTGATGAATCTCTCAAAATTGACAAGATAAAAATCTACAAAGCCCTAACTAAAAGGAAAAAAAGGCAATATATTCGTAAAAGACAAGAGAATCTCTTACACCTCTCTAAGGTGGCTCCTAAGAAATTATGGAGGCAGATTCTAACTAGGAAAACTAAAGATAATAATAAAATTGCTTTACACGACTGGAATTCCTATCTTAAAAAGCTTTATGAATCTCCAAATGCCAGGGATTTTGAAACCCTGCTCACAACGAAAGAAGTTTTCTCATTAGAAGACATTCATTTTGGGGTTAAACGCCTCGCAAATGGGAAAGCTAAAGACATTGAAGGTTACCAGGTGGAAATCTTAATAATTGGAGGTCCTATCCTCATCCCCCACATCCAAAAGATTTTCAACCAAGCGGTCAAGCAAGGGTTCCCTAAACCTTGGACTCATAGCCTCATTATCCCTATTTTGAAAAGTGGGGATACAAATAACCCCTCTCATTATCGGACAATTATGATCAGGCCTCTCTTAGCCAAGTTATATGGTATTATTTTGGAAAAGAAGTTGAGCATTTGGCTTGAAAGTGAAGGTAAGCGGGCTAAAGGCCAAGCGGGTTCTAGAAGGCAGCACTCAACAACAGACCACCTCATTACGCTTAGGATCATTGTGGTGGAATGCCGCAATGATAAATCCAATCTCTTTTGTTGCTTTGTGGACTTTGGAAAGGCTTTCGATACGGTTCCTAGAAACAACCTATGGAATAGATTAGAAGAGCAAAATGTTCCTTTTGAACTAAGAGTGGCCGCTATAAGGTTATATGAGAATGTAATTGCCAAGTTAAAGAGCAATGAGGGGTGGTCGAAAGATATTAAGTGTAATATCGGAGTTAAACAAGGTTGCCCCCTCTCCCCTACCCTATTTGGAATTTACATCGACAAGCTAGAAGGTTGTTTAGAGGAAGCAGGATGTGCTGGCACGATCTTAGCTGGGATAGTCATCATCCTTCTTCTCTATGCTGATGATATTGTTCTTCTCACAAGGTGCCCATCTGATCTTGATAAGCAACTTAGACTTCTTAAGGATTTCTGCTCTACCATGGGTATGTCTATTAACACTGACCAAAAAAAAAGTTATGATTATCAAATCCAAGAAGGACACTTACGCTAATTTTATGTATGAAAATAGTAACTTGGAGGAAGTGTCGTCTTACAAGTACCTAGAAATTGATATTCATCACAAGCTCAATTGGAATTATAGCATTCAGAAAAGGATTAATGGGGGGTGGAAAGCTTATTTTGGTCTTGAAAATAATTGTAAAATGACAAACCTCGTAATGTGGGATAGAAAGAAGTTCCTCTTTGAAACTTTAGTCACTCCTGTTATCTTATATGGATGTGAGGTTTGGGGTTGCAACATCTCTAGAGAATCTTGGAGAAAGATTGAGCAAATCCAGAAGCGTTTTATAACTTATAACCTTAAAATTAAAAGCAATACACCCTATCCTATTCTCCTTATAGAAGTGGGTCTCTCCCCTATCGAGAGCCTAGCTATGACTAGGCTTCTGTTGTACAAGGACAAGCTCAATAGCATAGGAGACCATAGACTTCCTAAGCTAGCTTTAAATTCCAGCCAAAACCACCTAAGGCTTAAACGAGGTTGGTATAAAGACACCAGGGCCTGGTTAAACCATTGGGAGATCAACGAGAATGTTGCATTGCAAAACATTAATAACATTAAAAAAATTGTTACTTCTAAGTTCAAAGAAAAAATGTGGTGTGAGAAAGATCTAGCAACTAAAAGAAAATTAAGATATTATAAGGTGGTCATCAACCCCACCCTAGAAGATCAAAATTATCTCTTTGTTTTAACTAGCTCAAAGAAGAAAATTAATATAGCCAAGATTAGAACGAACTCTCATGAGCTCCATAGTGAAACAGGTCGTTGGACAATTCCTAAAACACCATGGATGGAAAGGATCTGCCATCTCTGTGAGAATATGAACATCGAGGATGAAAATCACTTCCTCTTAGAGTGCCTCGAGTACAACCACATTAGAGCTCAATTTCATAATCTTTGTTACAATACTGACCTTCCTAGCCTTTTAAGATGTCAAAATTATAGTGAGCTCGGGAGGCTTCTCTCCAAGCTTTTGAGCATAGGAATAAAATCTTAAATCAAACTAAATAACTCTTTTCTTTAAGTCCGATAGACCAAATATTGGTCTAAGTGGACATTAACCATCATCATCATCATCATCAATAATAATAATAATAATAATTTTAAAAAATGATGAAATAAAATAATTTAAAATTTTAAAATTAATTAAAATTATAAATAAATAAATAAATTATTATTATTAAAATAAAAAATAATTTAAATTTACAAATATAAATTTAAAAAAGAATAAAAAATAATTTTACAAAAAAAACAATAAAATTTAAATTTAAAAAGCAAATTTAAATAATAAATTAAATTTAAAAATATATATATGAAAAACAAATTTTTAGATAAAAAAATTTAAATTAAAAGAAAAATTAAAAATAATTAAAAAAAAAAACATTTTTAAATATAAAATAAAAATAAAAATAAAGTTAAAAATATAAAATAAAGTTAAGAAAAAATAAAAGAATTAAATTAAATTAAATTAAATTAAAAGAATTAAATTAAATTATATATATATATATATATATATATATAATTGATCCCAGCCAGCCTCGCAGCCCTCAGGGCAGCAGTAAAACAATTTTTTTTTAAATGTGTTTTTATTATTTTTTGAAATTTTCAAGTTTTTTGAAATTTTTTATTTTTTTAATTAAAAAAAAAGAATTATGTTTTTTTATTTATTCTTCGAATATGTATTTTTCGTATATATATGTGTGTTTTTTTATTTAAATTTTCTTTTTAATTTTTTTTTTTTTGTAAGTTTAGTAGTGCCTGTCTATTTTCTATTATAAAAAATGGGCAAGTTACAGAAACATGTCAAAACCTGGTGGCCTCAACCTGCCCGAAGGAAACCAGGTCTGTTGGCCACCTCAAAGAGTTATAAGCCATCCAATATTGAAATAGTTTGAGTTTTGTACTATTCGCTACTTCAGAGTAACTATATCTGACATATGTAAACTGTAAAAAGTAAATGCTAGCCGCGAAATACATATAAAAAAAAAACACAGAAGGAATTATGCATCATCATCTAAAGATTCAATTGGAATCGAATCTTTGACACTTGACCCCGGCATGTCTACCTGCTACATCTCTTGTAGCTAGCACTCTATACGTCTGAGACTGACCAATCCATGCTGTTGTGAGACCCGTATTTCCTGAATTTCTCTCTTAATATCTTGCAGAGTTGAGGCCACCTTTGGATCGCCTCCCATTTCATGTATACTCAAAAGAGCTTTAGCTAGAACACATTTAATTGTCCAATAGGTATGAATGGACTGGTGGAATAGGGACATCCTTCCTCTGGTGGTGCCAGGATCTTTGATAAACTCCATTTCCTTTTCCTGGATTTTTATGTCTTCCATTATGTTACTTTCTCTTTCCCATCCAGCTACCATATTCTTAACCTGAGGTGAATTCCCTTCAGTAAATGCGTCAAAAAGGCTTTCCATTATCTCCTTCTTGGATTTCCTTCCTCGTTTTCCAGTGCAGCTTGGTTACTCATTGTTTTTGTTTCCCTTTTCCTTTATCATCCTTTTTCGCCATCTCGGTCGTTGACTTTCTTTGACAATGCTTTTCACCTCTACAGAATCTATAGAACCCTGTGTATTATGACAGAATGTAAATAGCTTTTCTAAACAAGTAACCATTAGCAGGACCCACATACGTGACCGTAGTGAGGCCACCTCCTTCCGAGTGGTAATGCATGGTCACCCCACGACACATTAACATAAGATTTGAAAGAAAAAATTTGACAAACAAGGGGCATAAAACCATTTGGAACTACGTGACCTTTACCCAGAAACCAAGACAATACATGGAGAGTTGCTTGATTCTTTGCAGGATTCCTATTCGCTGGAATACTCCCCTAGAGAGAATTATGGATGAAAGGGAAGGAAAATGACACAGAAAATCTGGGGCATAAAACCATTTGGAACTGCGTGACCTCTACCCAGAAACCAAGACAATACATGGAGAGTTGCTTGAGTCTTTGCAGGGTTCCTATTCGTTGGAATACTCCCCTAGAGAGAATTATGGATGAAAGGGAAGGAAAATGACACAGAAAATCCCCTTTCCAAACCCGGGATTCCACCTTATAGCTAGCGGAACTCAGAGAATCCAAGATTGATTGAGGGGGCCTTCGAGCCACCATTGGGTAGTCTTGTGAGGCCATTTAGGCCAATTCACAATTCATGGACATGGTAGCAAAAGAGAATTGAGCACAACAGACTAAAACTAGAGTAACACAAGTGATAAGACCGACAGAAGAACCTTTACAACCGACAAAAACTACAATGACACAAGCATTAAGACCCACAGTGAAACCATTGCACCCAACTAAAGCCACAATAACACAAGTATTAAGACCCTTGCCACCTACTGGACTCAAAACTAATCCATTCGATAGGAGCAGACTGATTCTCAAAATATAATACAGTTCTGAGCAGGTCATACATCCTTTAATCGAATAGAAATGGCAGCCAGTAATGTGGTGTTGAAAACCAAATTTCAATTACCATCCAGAACAGAATTGAGCGCAACAAGAATCAATTCAGGCAATGCATCCATTATCAGAAGATAAACATACCACTTGATAAATCGTCGAGTGTTGAGTTTGTTGTTCTCTATTGTGCTTGCAACTTCCTGTTCACCTCTCGCATGGAGCTTCCGTCTGGAAAAACTGCAGGTGTTGCCTTCCTTAACTTTCATAAAACCTTTCACCCACTGATGCTGTTTCCCAAACATATCTGACATGATTAGTTGTCTTACACAAAATTCGTTGGCGATCATAATGATTGGCATGTTGTGGTACTGACGTGCCATCCCACTACCGATTTGTACCGCCGGCTTAATATCCAATGGCCGTGTGTGGCTCCGCATCGTGTGCCACCTCACGTTGTTCATCCTCTGTGTGGCACCCCGATCAAGGATCTCAATGCCTTGCCATATCTCTATCTATGATAATCTGAAGAGGGTGTAAGTCTACAGTGCGAACCATGGTTGTCATATTCATATCTATCTGTCCTCCAGCATGTTTACATCCCCAGTTTGCCAGAAAATTTGCCACCTCATTTCCTGATCGATGGACATGAGAGGGTATGAGATAGCCTATTCCTTTGATAATGAGAATGATTTCATTGATAATCTGTGACGTCCTCCAGCTTTTGCTGATCTTCTCCCAAGGAGTGCCCTATTGCAGTTTATGTAGTACTCCTGTTACCATTGCCGAATCCCCCTCCACAATGATTTTGTGATATCTCTCCCTAACCTCTATCTGAAGGCCTTGTTTAACCACAACAAGTTCGGCTTCATTGTTGGTGGAAAACCCTATCTCCATCGCATATACCCTACATATTTCACCTTGCAAGTTCCTTATTATACCGCCTGCCCCCACTTGACCTAGGTTCCCTTTCGAAGCTCTATCGTAATTTATTTTCAAGAACCGTGGTTGAGGTGGATGGAATTTGTCTTGGGGGTTCTGTCTTAGATGTATCGGTTTCCACAAACTGTGCGCCAACATTTGTGGTTTAAGGTTGAGCATGTCGAGGATTCTTACCTCATTTGAATTGGATTTCCAGTCATCGTCTGTCCATTTCTCCACTAGGATTGTTTCTCTAATGTTTTCTTGGATCATCTGCCAAATCTCTTCTCTTTGTCATCTCATCTTCGATTACTTTCTTTCCATTCTACCCACAACAGAAAACCCATTGACAGCCTCCATTCTGTGTTTAGTACTTTACATGTATATCCTCCTTTCCTACAGGTTACTATTGTTTTTTTATGCTGGTGTTGTCTTGGTCAGTTTGTTGGAAGACCATGGTGATATTCATCCAGAGTGATTCTATGACTACACAGGTATTCAGGAGATGCTCCAAACTTTCATTATTTTCTTCACACATTCTGAATTGTGAAGGTCCCTGCATCCCTTTTCTTTGCAATTGGTCCTAGGTAAGAATTTTTTTATGACTTACTAGCCAGAGAAAGTATTCTATTTTTGGCCAGTGCTTGGTTGACCATATTTTTTTCCAAATTGGTACTGATATACTATGTAGATTGTTAGATTTGATATAGTAACCCTCATGTATTGTGAAAATTCCTTTAGTTCGATATCCCCATCTTAGAATTTCATCTCCTGTTGCTGTCATCAATTTTCTTGCTTTCATTTCTTTCTCATAGTTCTGCCATTGATTGGTGTCTAGGGAATAAGGCCAATGTGTCTTAAATTTCCAGTTCCTCCATTGCTCTTCACTTTCCCCCCTCTAGTAATTAGATACAAAGTGTATATTTGGTTGATTGGTAAACAGGAAAATCTCCCCTAGATCTAGGCAGCTAAATAATTTTTCTCTTTGCTGCCATGAGTCTTCCCATAAAAGAGTTGTTGTGCCTCCCCTTATTTTCGAGAAACTATGCTCCAGTATGAGGTCTCTGTTGCTAGCCGACAGGTTCTAGATATTTGATCCTTTCATAGTAGTTGAAATTTTAATTTTACGTGCAATGGTTTTAGGCATTGCATATTTCCTCTGCCATATAAATTTCCATAAGTCCGGGCCTCCTTGTATCCATCTCCACCATAATCTAGCACCCATTACCTGATTCAAGATATATGGGTCCCGGAGACCCAAGCCCCCTATTTTTTTATGTTCATGAGCTTTTCCCAAGATAAGAGCACCCATTTTCGAGTTTGTTGAGAGCCCTGCCGTAAAAATAAAAAAAATTAAAAATTAAAATTAAAAAATAAAATAAAATAATTAAAAAATAAAAATAAAAATTACACATTTTGACTATATGGGAGAATATTTTTTTAGGGGCAGCCAGACTTGATAACTGATAAATAGGGATGGATCGGAGAACAAATCTTAAAAAGAACTACCCTGCTAGGGGCATTAAGAACCCTAAAAGCCCAATTTTGGAGACGATGTTTCATCTGATTCAAGAGATCTTTTCAGCCTGAGACTCTAAGAGAATTACTACTAAGGGGTATACCTAAGTATTTCATAGGGATGGAACCTAACTGGAATCCCAAAGTGCGAGACAAGAAGCGTTGGGATATATCATTAGTATTGAAAAAGTAAACATTCGATTTTTCATTATTGATGATTGTGCCTGAGGCCTGCATGAAATCCTTTAGAACTGATAGAATGACCATTGATTCATGCAACGTTGCTTGACAGAAGAGCAGGATATTATCAAAAAATTGTTGTGAGATAGGGTAAGATCAGGACCCCAGAGATTTAGCCTCTTTAGTTGACCATCATGGATTTTAGATTTGATGTGACACCCAAGGCCTTCAGCTGCTATAATAAAGAGAAAAGGGGAAAGGGGGTTGCCTTGGCGAAGCCCCCGGGTAGCATTGAAGGGATCTGAGGGTATACCATTTAACAGGATTGAGAAGTTAGGGGAGGAAATAAATGAAAATATCCATAGGATCCATCTTCTATCAAAACCAATGGCTTCAAGCACCGCCTTTAGATAGGATCAACTTAAGTGGTCATATGCTTTAGAAAGATCTAGTTTTATCATCATACCTTTTTCTTTAAGAGTTCGGAGAGAGTGGATAGCCTCCTGCGTCGTGGCTATCCCATCCAAAATTTGTCTTCCTTTCACAAAACCTATTTTTTCTAGTGAGATAAGATTCAGAAGAATGGGTTTTAGTCTATTCACCATGATTGTTGATAAAATATTATAGATGACATTACACAATGCTATTGGTCTGAAACCTGCTGGCACATCTGTGTTTTCCTGTTTTGGAATAAGAGAGATAAAGGTTGAGTTAAGGGCTAGGATGATTTGTCGCGGTCTTCTTGATTCCTCTACCATTTCTAGAATATTTGTTCCTATGAAGGACCGGGTTGCTTGAAAAAATTCAGCAATGAAACCATTAGGGCCTGGGGCTTTATTTTTTGGCAAATTCCTCACGACTTCTTCCACCTCTTCTAAAGTGATTTCCTTGAGAAGATCTGGGTTTTGATCTCTGGAAACAATATTTGGTATATTCCTCATGATGTGGTTGATATCTATTGTTCTATTATTATTAGGTTCAATTAGTATCTCTTTGAAATGGTTAACCAGTAATTTTTCCATCTCATTATGTTGGAGGACTCGATTTCCTGCAGGGTCCTTGAGAGAGAATATCCTATTATGCTGACAATGCTAGATCATAGCTTTGTGGAAAAAATTTGTGTTTTTATCCCCTTCTTTAAGCCACTGAATCCGAGACTTTTATTTCCATAGCACTTCGTCTTGTTTTCTGCATTCTTCTAAATGATTGAGAATGTTACCTTCCTGGAGGACTAATTCGTCAGACATGTCATGTATAATCATCTCCTGCTAAATGTGCTTCATTTCGCCCTGCAGACTTTCCTTGTCCTGATGGATGTTTCCAAAATCATTTTTATTCCACTTTTTTATTTCTTGTTTCAAGTGTTTCAATCGTAGTTCAAAGGAGTGCATCTTGTTCCTGCACTGGATTGGATTTGCCTCCTGCCATCCCTTTGCTTTTTCAAGAAAAGTGGGATCTTTTAACCAGAACGCTTCAAATCTGAATGGGCACTTCTTGTGGCATTCTTTCATAACAATGTTACCGATGAAATAGGTAACCACAATGTTACCTACTTTTTTTTGGTAGCATAAAAAGCACCCGATTTTGAAAAGTGGTGATGCAGAATCACCATTTTTTTTTTTGGTGCACATTTTTGACACTCTAAAATTTTTATTTATGAAGTATGAATATTTGTTTTCAAATGTTAGTGATTTTCATGCTAATTTTGAAATCTATTGATGCAGCATCAATTTTTTTTTT
>JAXQQM020088543.1:0-32191 GCA_034641835.2 Pinus albicaulis
TGTAATATTCCCAAATGGGAAAAGCAGGAATATAGTGCATAAAATGAAAGCAACACCAAATATTTAACACATGAAACCATGAGACCAATATAGAGCCATATTATTGATCATATATGCAGCAAATAATTACAAAACAATGAGGCACCAATCATAGAATGTGATCACACAAGCTTCCAATACATAAATCCTCTCAAAAGTGAGATGTTGCTACAATACAAAATGCTGAAGAGAAACTACAATGCAATCATATTAAGCATAAATATAGCTGGAGATGATAAAATGATATAAAAATAATGATATAGGCCCCAATATATTCTAGACATACATATCTGGGCACTAGATTAGCTTTCCAAGATAACCCAAGAGGGTTTCCAGAAAATGCACACAATGTGCCAAAGTAAGCTGCAACCCTAGGGTTGAAGGTATGCTGTAACAACAGAAATGAGAAGATATGGTTGGAGCTGATGTATAAACTATAGATCTCCAATATATCCTCTGGATGAAAGAATGGCTCCTCCACTAAAGGAATCACCTCCCAAAACAACCGCTGCAACTCCTCCCTAAAATAACGCAGATATGGACTGAAAATGCACTGTAGGGGATAAATTCACCTTGGCCTAATGCCAAATATGTCAATAAATCCAAAGGGGCTTCTTTATAGGCCTTCCAATGGATGGAAACCTTCCTCCACTGCAAAAATTTCTCTGAAAACACCCAATATAATTCTCCCCTGCTGCACCCTGCAACACAACACAATATTATGCAGAAACTACATTGATGAAGAAAGGTGTAGCTTGGACTTGAGCCTGAATGTGGAAATGTAGTGCAATGCTCCTCCAAGAGGCCTCTCAATAAAATATATGGGATTCCCGACTGGGAACACCCTATGCTAAACAACACTATAAACTCAACTAAACAGCTGAAGAATGCCAAAATTCGAAATAGATGATATACAAAATAATAAGCCAAAACATAATCAATATCACTGCCATCCTATTCCTTATAGAAGTTATAATCCTCCTTACCCTTGGATCCACTAAATTAGGTCACTACCTCCATGCAATCAATCTCCCTCCAAAAATGTGTTATTCCTCATTAAATGTCCACTCCTCCATAACAACGATGTTGATTTGGTCAAAGTTGACCTATTCAACATGTTCCAACCCCTGTTACACTAAAAGGTGCTTTATTTAGCTTCTTAGAGGGTCTTCTTTCACACTTAGAGTGTTTTAATTGTTGCTAAGGATATTTATGGGCCTCCCTACCCACTTATTCACCTACCTAGTGAAAAAATAATCTATAATATTCCAGTTAGTTGAAAGATAAATTTTTGGAATATTATAAGAACTATATTAGGTTAAATATCTATATATATATATATATATATATATATATAGATATATATATATATGTTATTGTTTGAGTTTAATGTTAAATATTTCTCTATAATACTAATGTTTGGTAGGTGTGACCTTACATACGGTATCGATACTTAAAGTTCAAACACTAGAGCCTAATGAAAGGGAATGGCAGTGTATGTTGATGTATGAATATTTTATTTGTTCATGTTGAATTATTAATATTGACTTGGAAGCATGTGCTTTCATAAATGATACTATTATTATTATGTAATTTAGAAATTCATGAAAAAGAAAAAAAGAACGTCTTATTATATTCCTTTATATATTTATTAAGACAAAGTATTAAAAATAAGATAAATGACTTAAATACATTTTGGGAAAGGATGTGATTGAGAAGTTGGGGTTAAACCCAAGCATGTGAATCGCTTGATTTTCAATGGGTGAGTGAGATATGTTGAATGGATGCATGGATGCATATATGTTTAATGCATCATTATCAATGTAATATGGGCCTACTAGCCATCTTTACTAGCAAAATTGTATCTACCAAGAAAAATATTGGCCTAATATAAACTATAGTATGTTGACCTTGGTGTGTATGCCTTGGGAATGTGTAGCAAGTATAAGGCCAAGATTCAATTAACATCATGATTGAGTTCGTCATGTTAATTTTGAATATTTTCTTACCTACACTAATGGAAACTTAGCATAAGCTACCTTGAAGGATGACACTTTTAACTGTGAATGTAGATTCAAGAGTAATGTATGTGCATTAATTTGATGTGTTAAAATATGATTTGGGAATACATTATTAATGAGTAAGAATTGAATTCTTATGATTTTTTGACATGATTTTGTGTAGTTTGGGTTGACATTATGCATCAAATAACTTGAAATTACTCAAATACTAGGTTGAGGTATGACCTTCCTAATAAACAAGAGGCTTAAATGACTAGTGCATGAAGGGTTGTGGAAGCCATTTTAAGGAACACTTGAAGGTTATGTTTTCCTTAAGTTTTGTATGGGTGTGGAATCCATACTAGCATATATATATGAGCTAATGTATGGATGTGGAATCCATAATAGCATATATCTATGAGAAAATGTATGGGTGTGGAATCCATACTAACATATCTCTATGAGCTAAGTAATGAGGTAAGTTATGGGTGTGGAATCCATACTAAAATATATCTATGAGGTAAGTAATTATTCTAGTTAGAATGAAAAAAAATATTTTGATGGAATCACATAGACATGTTGGAGGATTTTTGGGTCCCTATACTACTAAGTATAGTCCCTTGTTATTATTGGTAACCTATGTGTGTTATTTTTCTACCTATTAACCCCCATATTGTTATTATTTTTCCCTTACATTATTATTGTTAGGTCGGTTGTCGTTACATTTAATGGCCCACTAGGATTACATTATGGCCCCATGGAATCCTATATATATAAAGGAGGTTTTGTAATTTGTATCATCCAAGAATTGTTCATTCATGTAATGTATTGGAGGTTTCCCCCTCGAAGTGGCTTATTTCTAAGGTGTTGATATCTCTTTTCTTCTATTTTTGGAGCTGGTTACACAACATTTGGTATCAGAGCTTTGGATTCTAGGGTCTCGCTGCTCCAAACACGTCATCGTGGAATTTTCGCAATAAATTTTGTTATACGAAGTTTCAGAAGCTGAAATTTATAGAGGACAAATAAGAAATCTTGAGGAACATTGTTGCAAAATTCAAAGCTTGTCTATTTATATTTTCAGAAATATGATCCGTGGAAGTTATGGATTTTTCAGCTCCCAAATCTTCACAAAGAGGTGATCATGGGCAAATATTCATAACTCTCTCTCTAAGCATCGATTGGAATTCTATAAAAATTGGTTGGAATAAGAAGAAATGTGCTTTGTATTTTATCACTCTTAGCCAAAGGAGCAAACAAGTGACACATGGCAAGTCATCCAAGTTCACTCTAATCGAACTAATGTATAATTAGGTCATCATGGGAGATTGGACATAAATTTTCCTTGAATAATCCAAATCAAAGCCAAACCTATGACATTCAAAATAGCATTCGCAGGGCTACCTCAAGGAAAAATTTTAGATATCAAAGAGCCACAATCACAGAGATAATCCAATTTCAATATCGAGCTCCTCAAAAGCAAGAAAAATGTGTGTATTTTTTTTCCGAATTTCATAAGTCTTGTTTGAAGAATCAATTTGAATTGATTCCAAGGGCATATTGTAGAATAGATATCAGTATTGGGTTCTAAAATTCCCCCTAAAAAGAATTCAACACCCATTAAGCCTTCAGAAGGCTCTACTATGGCTCATGAAGATGAAGAAATGCAACATGACATAACAAAATTACAAGAGAAAATGCACCAAATTTCGCTCTTGCAAAGAGCAACAAAAAATGAAATGGATGTTTTGAAGAAAAGCATGGAAGCTAAGATGGATGGTTTGAAGAAAGGTATGGAAGCTACGATGGAAGGTTTGAAGGATGGTATGGAAGAAAAAATGGAAGGTTTGAAGGAAGGTTTGTCAAAGTTGATACAAGAAATGATTCCTAATGGTGAAAAGATAGTAGAAGAAACTCATGATGAGGACAAAACAAATGTTAATCGTGATTTCATAAACTCTAATGTTGGATTGAAGAACCACCATATTCCAAAGATGGATATGAGGAAATTTGATGGCAAGGATCCCGTAACATGGATACTACAGATGGAGCAATATTTTGATCTCAATAATGTGTAAAACACACAAAAGGTACGCATTGCAACTTTACATTTAGAACAAAATACATTTGTATGGTATCGATGGCTTTGCTCTCGTAAAAAAATTGTCACTTGGTCAATTTTTATGGAGGAAATAATAGCACATTATGAGGATACAAAGAGCAACACCTTCTTTAGCCAATTGATAAATCTCAAACAAAAGGGTTTAGTGGGGCAGCACATTGAGGACTTCCAAAAATTGAATATAAGGGTAACTGATATTCCAGAGGAACACAGGATTGATCTCTTCATAGGTACTCTAAAGGATAACATCCAACATGAAGTTCATGTTTTGGAACCCGATTCATTGGAGAAGGCATTCAGGTTGGCAAGAAAAGTTGAATGTAAAATTATGGCGACAAGGAAGCCTACCACTCAATTCTATAAAGAGGAAGTGTTGCTACGTCTAGATTTCCACAACCTACAAGGTTGACACCACAACAATTGGAAGAAAAAAGAGCAAAAGGGCTTTGCTACAGTTGTGATAGCAAATACACTAAAGGTCATAAGTGTGCTGAGAAGAAATCATTTTACATAGATTGTGAAGAGGAAGAAGAAAATGAACAAGAAGGGGATATACACCAAGAACCAGCCCTAGAAGAGGAAGAAATGAATCCGACCATATCGTGTAATGCACTGGCAGGAATTACCACTCCTCAAACTCTCAAGACAGAAGGACATATCAAGAAGAAAAGGGTAATAGTGTTGATTGATTCAGGTAGCACCCATAATTTTATTCATTGTAAGGTAGCCAAGGAATTAAATTGTTTCCTATACCCAGCACCAGAATGTCAAGTGATGGTTGCAAATGGAAGAACTATAAATTGCTCTGGAAAATGCCATAATATCAAGCTAACCATGGGGGAATATGTATTGACTAGTCCAATGCTTTCCATTCCTATGGGAGGTGCTGATGTTGTACTAGGAGTACAATGGTTACAATCTCTGGGGATGGTAGCTTTTAATTTTCAAGAACTTTTCTTGATTTTTTTTTTTCAGAAGGAAAGGAAGTCAAATTACGGGGTATTGAAGGGAAGAAAGGAAGGATAATAAGCTCTAATGTCATGACAAAGCTTCTAAAGAAAGAACAACGAGGCGTAATTGCACAATTATGCTCACTAGAAGTTCCGACATCAAAATCATCTATTTCTGCAGATCTCCAACAAGTCTTGGACAATCATTCCAAGGTGTTTGAAACTCCCAAAGGACTCCCACCTATTGGTGATCATGATCATGCTATTCATTTGATTCCAGGAAGTGTTCCTCCAAACATCAGGCCTTATAGATATCCTTACTTCCAAAAGAGCGAAATCGAACGTATGATTGCAGAAATGTTAGAGGCGGGTATAATTCAACCTAGTCAAAGTTCTTTCTCTGCTCCTGTAGTATTGGTACACAAGAAGGATGGATCATGGCGCATGTGTTCGGATTATAGGGAGCTCAATAAGCTCACCATTAAAGATAAATTTCCCATTCTCGTGATTGATGAATTATTGGATGAATTACATGGAGCAATTTATTTTACCAAGTTGGATCTTCGTTCAGGATATCATCAAATTAGAATGAAGACTGAAGATATTTCAAAAACAGCATTTCGAACTCATGAGGGTCATTATGAATTTTTGGTCATGCCTTTGGCCTTACCAATGCACCTTCTACATTTCAAGGGTTGATGAATTCCATTTTCAAACCCTTCCTTAGAAAATTTGTGCTAGTATTTTTTGATGATATACTAATCTACAGTGGGTCTTGGAAGGATCATGTTCAACATGTTGACAGGGTGCTCAAACTATTGCAGGAGAAACAATTATATGCAAAATAATCCAAATGTTTCTTTGGATTACAAGAGGTGGAATATCTGGGCCATATTTTATCTCATGAGGGTGTTAAGGTAGATCCTAACAAAATTAAAGCCATTAAGGAATGGAAAGTCACCACAACCATAAAGTAGTTGCAAGGATTTCTCGGGTTAAGAGGGTATTCTCACAATTTTGTTAAGAATTATGGGAGAATAGCAGCACCTCTAACAACATTATTGAAGAAAGATGCATTTTCATGGACTCCTGAAGCAACTAAGGCCTTTGAACGTCTTAAAGAGGCAATGTGCCTAGCACCGGTCTTAGCTACACCAGACTTCACAAAAATATTTATTGTGGAATGTGATGCCTCAGGAAATGGAATTGGTGCAGTTTTAATGCAGGAAGGAAGACCCATTGCTTTTGAAAGTCGTCCAATCAAAGGAAAGTATTTACAGAAACCTATTTATGAGAAGGAAATGTTAGCAATACTACATGCACTAAAGAAATGGCGAACTTCCCTAATGGGAAGACACTTCAAGGTAAAAACTGATCATGATAGTCTTAAACACTTTTTGGAACAAAGACTATCGTCAGAAGAACAGCAAAAATGGGTCACAAAGATGTTGGGTTATGACTTTGAAATCATCTACAAAAAAGGAAAGCTGAATGTTGTTGCAGATGCACTCTCAAGAAAGAATGAAGAGGTGGAAGCATTGCTTTGTGCCATTTCTATTATCCAACCAGATTGGATAACCGAAGCAAGAGATGAATGGAAGAAGGACGAAGAAGTTTGGACACTCATTCAAAAGTTGCAGCAAGATCCTAGTACATCTGATACATTTAGTTGGAAAAATGATTCCTTATGGTACAAAGATCGCTTATATCTTTGTAAGAATTCACAACTAAAACAAAATATTCTTCTGGAATTGCACACTTCTCCTTTAGGAGGACACTCAGGATTTTTAAAAACTTACCACAGGGTGAAGAAAGAATTTTTTTGGGATGGCCTTAAATCTGATATTCAAAATTTTTTGGCGGAATGTTTGGTTTGCCAGCAGAATAAAGTTGAGACAATTAAGACCCCGGGACTTCTACAACCTTTATCCATTCCAAGTCAACGTTGGGAGGAGATTTCAATGGATTTTATCATAGATTTACCTAAGTCCGAAGGAAAGAGTGTCATCATGGTGGTAGTTGATAGACTTACCAAGTATGCACACTTTTGTGCATTATCTCATCCATTTAAATAAAGTACAGTTGCTACTACATTTATGGATAGAATTCAAAAGCTACATGGAAGCCCAAGGGTTATTGTGAGCGACAGAGATCCCATTTTTACTGGAAATTTTTGGACAGAGTTATTTTCTTGTTTGAGTACTCAATTAGCTCATAGCTCATCTTATCATCCTCAATCTGATGGTCAAACTGAGATAGTAAATAAATGTTTGGAAGGATATCTTCGTTGTTTTGTATCTGATAAACAAACACAATGCGTCAAGTGGTTACCTCTCGCTGAATGGTGGTATAACACTTCCTTCCATACTGCAGCAAAAATGACCCCATTTATGGCACTTTATGGATATCATCCACCATCCATCACATCATATTTAAGGGAAAATTCGAAGGTTCAAGCAGTGGAAGATCACATCGAGCATCAGCAAGAAATTCTCCAACTCTTAAAGGATAACCTGAATTTGGCACAAAATCGAATGAAACAACAGGCAGATCAACATCGCAGCGAGAGAAGTTTTGATGTAGGAGATTGGGTATTTTTACGGCTACAACCATATAAACAAATGCCCCTCAAGCAAGCTAAGAAGGATAATAAATTATCGCCAAAGTACTATGGTCCTTACAAGGTGTTGCAAAAGATTGGTACTATGGCATACAAATTGGAGCTTCCTGCTTCTTCGCGAGTACATCCAATTTTCCATGTTTCATGCTTAAATAAGGTTATCGGTGAAAATATTCCAGTTCAAACAATATTACTAGAACTTGATGAGGAAGGAAAAATCATATTGGAACCTGAAGCGGTCACAGAAACAAGAACTCGACAACTACGGAATCGATCAATTTCAAAATATCTCATCAAGTGGAAGAACTTACCCACTGAAGATTCTACATGGGAGGATGATAATTTTATACAGAAGCACCCAGAGCTACTCAAGCGTTGAGGACAACACTTTTTTGAAGGAAAGGAGCATGTTAGGTCCCTATATTACTAGTATAGTCCCTTATTGTTGTTAGTGTAACCCCTTTATTGTTATTATTGTACCCTTGTAACCCCCATTTTGTTATTATTGTGCCCTTAAATTATTATTGTTAGGTCGGCTAGGATTACATTGTGGCCCACTAGAATTACATTATGGCCCCATGGACTCCTATATATAGAAAGGAGGTTTTGTAAATTGTATCATCCAAGAATTGTTCATTTATGTAATGTATTGGAGGTTGCCCTCTCGAAGTGGCTTATTTCTAAGGCGTTGATATCTCTTTTTCTTCTATTTTTGGAGCTGGTTTCTCAATAGGATTTATTATAATTAATTAAAGTTAAATGGATATAGATTCATAACATGAATTTTCTTGAGATTTAAATCCATTATTTTAATTTTATTACAAATGAAGATACTAATATTGGTATACTGAACACCATTAGGTGGTTTAGAATGTTTGGAATAATTGATTTTGATATATGGATTCAAGTGTGAATTAACTATCTACCCTCCAGTATTGTAATTCCTTTTTATGTGATGGATTTAGGTAGAATTAAAATGATTTTCAAATGCTTGAAATGTATAAAGAGATTATTGTGATAAGTTGATGAAATAATTTTTCTATTGGCTTAATAAAAATTAGGTCTAGGAAAGCCATAATAATATATTTAATTATTTTGTCAATTGGATAGTGGCTGAATTCTATTTAACCAAATTAATTAAAAAAATTATGAGAATTCAACTCATGAACTACTCTAAACTATTGTTAGTTAGGTGATCGAGTCAAAAATTCATATTGTTTATGAACTGCTTTCTTCGAATTTGATTAACTTGTAAATTATTAAGAGAATAACATGTTTAGAAGATAAACATTTTATGTGGTGAGAGATTTGTTTTAATTGAACATAAATAAAGAGGTATGTGACAAATGAAAATCTTAGTTGAGTTCTCATTTTACATGAATATGTGCTTATGATATTTTTTTAGGGAGAAATTGAAGAAGAGTGATATCACGTTTCGATTAATTGGAATTCTTGAATTATTTATAAGCCTAATATGACTGTATTATATGTGGAATGGAAGAGATTGATGGATTTAGGAATTTTGTGCTTGGATGTATAGTTGTATGAGTAGTTAGTAATCCTGCAAAATGTTATAATATTTTAGGAGGTAAAAAAAAAAAAAAAAAACACTTATCTTTAGGCTAGGAATTCCTTTTTGATAGTATAAGTATTATTTGAAATTAGCAATAACCTTCATAGTTGAGAAATTTATGGTTTTCATAGTTTGTTTTGTTTTTGTGTATGTATTCATAGTAAGGAATAAGACATGAAAACAAAATAATTGAATAATTATTGAATAGATATCATGAGTGATTTTATAGTGGGAAAACAAATTGAATTGTAGTTATCAAGGTAGATTCAATAATATAGATATTTTATTTGCATAATTATGAGATTTGTTCTTGATTATAAGCCTCTTTGAAAAATATATCATTAATTTTCTTATGGAATGAAGATCTTCTAACAGAGTAATTCATAATTGATTCTCAAGTTAGAGAAGTGAATAAAAATGAATATTATGGAAACTAAAGGAATGGTATATAATACATAATTGGGTCAATGAGGACTATATGGAACCTTAGCTTGTTAGTTTAAAAAGGAAAAAAAATTGTTCTCATGAACTTCAAATTGTGATTTTTCCTAGATTTAGTAAAAACTATAAGTATATCCTAAAGATTTAGATTGCAAGGATGTCTTACAGAATGAAAATGGGGAACTTGGATTGAGAATACAAATCAAGTGGGATGTAACAGTGGGTTTTATATATGACATAATGCTTTGTTGCGTAGCTTCATAGGAAATTGTATGAGGATGATTTTTATGCTTTATGTATGAAAATTTGATTGTGAGATGGGATGGCCATAATTGTTGTTTATAAAACCAACGTGTCAGATATTTATAACTTGGCAAGATCAACATACTATAGACCCAATAATATGACACATGTAGGATTCATGTAGACTATGAAAAAGAAAAACATGTGGAATATCAAATTATTATAGATAACATAAGTAGATGTCATATCAAGTACATAAAATATTATTTTGATATGGTACGGTAAATTGTATGGATGATTTTAATATAGAAATATTTGGAATTTTATATCAAAACATGTCTAATATGGCATGGATATGTTTTCCACATGATTAAGAATGGTATGTTTCAATTTTCATGGAGTTTCTTCAAATTTAGCAAACATTAAGCTATGGATTGGCATGAAGAAAAAGATATCAGATACAAGTACATAAGTTTAACACCTTATTGATAGGTAAATAAAAAATAACTAAGTATCTTATGAATATAGGAAAAAATTCGGGCCAACTTTAGCCCAAGAGAGTGAGTATGTAGTGTCCTTTCTTGGTGAGATAGATTTGATGACACTTAGAGAGGGTGATTTTTATATAATGATATATTATTATGCATGACAGACTTATGTACATGCTTATATGATATAGAATTTGTTTGTGTCACCTGGTTTTTGTGTGCTTATGATAACATCTATGGTTGTGTGTATAAGAATTGATTTTGGTTAAGAGCATATTAAATAGGTGTATGACATGAATGGTGATCCAATATTGAGACACATAGATCCATGGATGATCATGGTCATGTGGAACATATGGTTAATTATGATTTATGGATGATACATGAATTGTATGATTATATGTTCTTAATATCATAGTAAGCATGATGTGGCAAGCGACTTGGTCATTTTCGACAAATATGCTTGAGTTATAAATGACTGTGGAAGTAATTTCTCCAAAATCAAAATGATTGTGGAAGTCATGCACAGTCCTTGGTAAAATCTGAAGCAAGTAAAATTTTATTCCTTTGATCTATGAGGTTGTGATATGTGCAGATCTTGGAAGAATACCTTACGAACGAACCATCAGATGGGTATGAGCTCACAATCAGTACTTTAAGGTGAAGCATGGAGGTTCAAAGAAGAGTAGATGAGAAGCCATGGAAATTAGGGTGTGGAATCCTAAATACATGAAATATAAATACGTGGAGTCTTAAACATATAATAAAATGATTATGGCATCGAGTCATAAATCCATGAAAGATAAATATGTCGATTCTTGGATGTAAAATAATTTTTTTACGACGCAGAGTCCTGAATATATAAAAAGATAAAGGTGTGGAATCTTGGATCTTTAGAGTATATCATGGTGTGGAGTCCTCAATATACTAAGGTACAAAGATGCATGCAATAGGGGTGCGGAATCCCTATTCTCTGGATGAAAAATACCACTCGTGGGAAGCTCAGAGATGAATTTCCTTGATAAAATCTCATTCCTGGGAATTTTGGAGTGACTTTATAAAAATAGAAAGTCATGTGTAGGATCACAAGTATGACTTTCCAAAAATAGTAAATTTCCTCTAATCAATGGGTAATTAAGTATAATTGAAGTAAAATCACTTAACTTATTATGAATCAATCCTAGTAGTTCAATCTCGACTTAATCCTCAATATTATTAATATTGTTATTAAATTTTATGAGAATAGGATATTATTATTAAAAGGGAATTATATTTCCTCAATCACTTCACACCTCTCTCCTTGATGATTCTCATGGCTCTATGTAACTCTCTCTTTCTCTTTTAATAATACATTACACTAGATTTTATGCACTAATCAAATAATCGCATATTCCTCTTCCACCCATTAAATACATGTCATAAAAATATTCCTCTTACTCTCTCTTGAAGGCATATGTTACATTCTCCTTAATTGAGGCATGCATACCTCTCCTTAATGGCACGAGTTACACTCCTATAAATGGAATACAAGGCATGCATATTACTCCTCCTTTATGGCAAAAATGTGTTGCTCCTGATATATATGTGTCTCGTGTATGCTCACTTGGGGAAGGTGCATTATGATAGCAAGAGTTGGAGAGATTTGAATAATATTATGAGAGGGAAAATATTATGAGAGGGAGAGACTTGTAGAGTAGTCAATTTATTTTGAAATGAATTTCAAATTCCAAAATTGAATTACTAAGTATCTCTACCTAGTGGAGCTAACCATGAGAGGTATTGGGAGGAATTAAAACTTATCTTTCCCAATTTTCCTTGGATATCTCTCTATTACTATAATTTTGTACTATTTGTGAGCTGTTATAGCTCGGGGGTTCCAGTGGGAGAAGTTCTCCATGGATGTGATTGGGTGGAAAACTGGATTCTTAAAATGACATGGTTAAGGGATAAAATATGGATCATATTCTCAACGATTGGAGTTGAATATATCTTCAGTGTAACAACTCCACTTACCCCCCCCCCCCCACCCAAAAAAGAAAAGTCCATTTACAACAATGCTCGTCATACTGAGGATTGTTTTCTGACATTTTCATCATTTATCATTGTCGCCATAATACTATCTGACAGATTGTTGTTGTGAAACTTATGTTTTTCATTTACATTGCTTCATTACCTCGAATGTTTCAAGGAAACATATTTCCTTTGTTTAATTAAGAACAAATATTCATTTGTATTTTACACATTCTTCGTTACTTTAATAGTAAATCAATTTATCAATCACTATCCATATTTCCTATCCTCATAGGATTAGAATTGATGTTCATTATTTTATTTAACTCTACTTTATCCTTATATATATATATATATATATATATATATATATATATATATATATATATATATTACCCCGTATATATATATATATATATATATATATATATATAGCTAAAGTAGTCCATTATATATATTTTCCCACATTATTAAATATATATATCTCTATATCCTAATCAGTTTACCACTCTTTTTAAGCACACCGTTTCCCACCTATGAACATATATCACTTCATACTACTTTTCCTCCACTTACTTCCTTAAATTTTGTTGCATAGTACAATAGTAATTCTATGGAGGTAATGGTAATACATACATTTACTTTCAATATCCATGAGTGTATACAATTATAATATCCTTCCACCAACTAATAGTGTTATGTAATATCCATATATATTTCTTCCACCTATATATATATATAGTAAAACTAAAATATAATTAAACATATGGATTCCTAGTTCATTAACCACTCATGCCTTTAATGGATTTCAAATACATATATATATATTTCTTTGCATTTGTATCCCATTTACTCTAACACGATTCTATGTACAAAGCTACTTTGTATATTAAATTGGTATTGTTAATCATATTCAGAATATGGTACCATTATGTTTGCACTACTATAACCCTATCTTGTAATATAATTCGATGTGCCAATCCAAATCGAATACTAACCATTGAAATGATATTTAAATTATAACGTATACGATTTGGTATACTTCATTATTTATCCCTAAGTGTAAAACCATATTTAATGGTGTATTCATATCACCATTAAATTTTGAATTCATAACTTAGGATTTGTTTATCAGATTTAATAATGTCTCGGTGCATTAATTCGACTGGAAGAATAGATATACGCATTTAACTCTTATCTTTTCGACTTTTCCCCGCAATAAATCTTCTTACCTCAATCACCTACTCATTACATGGGCTTAATAACTATGGGAATAGTTGTACAGTTGATCTGTGAAACTTTCAATGGATTGGATTGGTTCATATTCCCACCATTGTAAATTGACCTAGTGAAGTTTTACAATTTTGTCTCCGTCAATTTAATTTTCACAATTTTGGTAGCTGAGACCCTCTCCTTTGATTTTCGTCATTCCTCTGGTTTCCGCAAGGAAAACCACTCAGGGCCGAAGGAATTTTCTACTAATTTGCATTGCAATTACTCTCATGTAATGCTTAGTTAAGCTCTAATGTTTTATCATTATGTATACTCAGAATCATTTTTAATTTTCCTATGTGTTATTATGTTTCAATGTAAAATTTAGTTTTCTTTAAATCAATCCTCTTCCGCATTGCAGGTGTTAACACTTAATACCTTCACCCACAAATTGTTTGCATTGGGTTTTCAGTAATTTTCTTAAGGAAATGAAGGTACTCTACTATCTTACTCATGTTGTGTCACAACAATCCGAGCGTTTGGAATTTCTTGAAGTTCTTAGCTTTCCATTCGTTCCTCAAATAATTTGTTACACAATTTCTTAGGTTCTGAGTTTTTTCATGCTCAGAAAATTGTGTACAATTGTGTAGAAAATTATTTTGAATGCTATGTCAGGTTTTTCCCCAATTTTTTTAGGCCTCTCGACTGTGCCACCATTAAGTTCTATGGCTATTTGATTACGCATTGTACATTAAATTTCTTATTGAAAATTTTATGGTTTTTGATTCCTTTGAGATAGGTGGTTTATCTCTGGATTGATGACAGAGAAAACCCCTATCCTCATACCTTTCCCGAGTATCCTTTCTCAACCATATCCTCCTTGTAATGACTGAATCAATTTTGTCACAGTTAATTTCATTTTTCCTTCACTGTGAATGTCTTGTCTTGGTCTCTGTCTAATTATTCATGCCATCATTGTATCAGTTTACAATAATAATTTCTCTCCCTTTCTAGTGTATTCATGTTGAATCAGATTTTAAATCACATATTAAAATTTCCTATGCCCTTAAATTTTTGCATCTCGGTTGCACTGTCAGAGAGAATTATGGGGTCAAATTGTTAATGTATTTCAATATCCACTCGAAATAATTTCCTTAAAAATTATAAGGTTTTACATTTAATTGAACTATTATCCTCTTTGTATCATCTATGGTTTTAGAAATTGTATTTCGTTTAACTCGAGATATATTTTTCAGAGGATTATTTTAATAATTTTGCATATTTTCCAGTTTAACTTCATTTTTATATAAGAATTTTATGTATCCTGATAGATACCTACCACACATTTTATTCACAATTCCAAATTTTATATATATGATTAGAAATTAAAAAAATTTGTCACATTAACTTAATTATCACTTCAGCTTATTTACAGATCTCTTGTTTCTTGTGATGTGGTACGACTCTTCTATTTTCTGGATTTAATATTTTATAATTTTATAAAGTATCCCAAGTATAACTCGGATTTGACTTTCTTATAATAAAATAGAAGTCTAAATTGAAATTTTACTTTTTATTTTTCTCAGAATAATTTTTTATTTTCTGATACAAGAAAAACCTCTTTTTCCAAATTTTGTTTAATTTCCGGAATTCTACTCAGCCACCATGTCCTCAGTTTCAAACTTCAGCATAAGTAACTAATATGCAGTTCTACAACTTTAGTTATTAATTTCACTATGTATTTTAATTAATTTCAGATGTCACACTTATGTAATTTCTTTTTGTTTTCTAAAAATTATATTTTTCTATGGTCATGTACAGGAAAAATCCCAACCCTTTTGGTTCCTGAACCAGGTATAATTTGGGATGCATCATATTATATAAATCCTAGATATTTTTAGTATTTATATTTTTATGCTTGATATTAATCTAACACAGATATATATATTTCTGTACAACTAAGAACTCCACCACAATGACTTCACCTTTTAATCATAATATCTTACGCAAGTTTCGACTTCCTCCAGGTATGTCATCCCAATATATAGATTTCAACCATCTCTCTATAATGATATCTACCAATATCAAATCTACATGTTGTAGATAATTTTAGTAAAGGGATGAATTTCAGTCAATTTGTAAATGACTGTTTTAATTGATATTCTTAATTGAACTATATTATATTTTTCTATTCACCTCTATCAGAGGAGTTTCATATACTTAGAATAGTTATATAAATGTTTTATGTTTTATTTTAAGTACACATATGCACCTATATGTATGAATGTTCCTAAAATAGGAAATTATATAGTTTAAATCTGAAGTATGCTGATTGTGTAGATTTATACCTTCATGATTTATTCATAGTTAACCTCTCCACTATATACATATATGATTCCATTATCAGTTTATAGAAATAAGCTATGTATTTTTAATGTCGCTGTCTATATTTTTTTCTTTAGGTACAATTACAATTATAATTGATCTAAATTGTGTCATATGTATCTGAAATAAATGTTTTAACAAAGACCTAATAGTAGATTTATACCCTTCTCTTTAGGTTTAGATATTCTATGTTTTATCAACTATTTATTTCATTCTATGTAACCATACATAATAATTAACTATACTTGATATAGTTAGAATTTCGTTAAATACATATGACAATTTCTTTCTAAAAACACAACAGACTATCAAAAGGAGTTATAATCACGGATATATAAATCTTTCATTTAAACTCATAATTTAACCACACCTTCCTACAATAGAATATCATAATCATAAGATAAAACTTAACAGAATCTGCATACCAATTTTGGTAAAGACTATTTGCACCCAACCTTTAGCGTAATCCATAGCTCCCCCCGAGCAGAGACCAATTCCTCCAAAGTGTAGACAACCTCTTGTCTAACTAGGATGTGCTTATTTAAGCTTGCTTTCCCTCAACATGTTTCCATAACTGTGTCCAATTAATTTGGGATGGTGGTTCCCTTAGCCTATGGTTTACTTTTCTTTTTTCCACAAAAGCTTCTTTAAGACTAGATTTTCCTCTTTCTAGATTTATTCTCACCTCTTCTCAGTAACTGTCCACTTTACTGAGGTATTTATTAGATTATTATCTCCCATCTAATATTTATATTTTATTTTATTTTTCTCCATGGATTTTTGGAGAATTTTGGGAAAGTCTTAGGAATCTAATCCATCCTCATGGATTTTTACTTCGTGGTCTCAATTTAATCCGCCTTTACCTCATGATATTATTTCCAAATTTATATATTAATTTCCACATTAATATATTTACATATTTCATTTATGAGGTCCCCTGACCTCTATGTGTATTCTATATTTATAGAAAACCTAAAATAGGCATACCACATTCTCCCCCTCTAAAACAAAACATTGTCCGCAGTGTTTTCCAATCTCTCCATTTTTTGCATCATAACTTCCCACTCCCAAGTAGCTTGCTCAGGTGTGAAGGGTTTCCACTGCACTTCTAACCGCTACTATTTTATGTGGATGAGAGTTCCTTTCTTTTTCTACCTGTATCACAATCAAATCAAGTGAGAAGATTCATGTATGAATTTTTTTTTTATATTTAACTATGAATCCAATTTTTATATGACGAAGTAAAGTGATTTTATAATCTCACTCCAAACCTCATGACCTCGAAATTTTGAGGTGATTCTTAGCAAAATCGTCTGCATGCAACATCATCTTTGTGAATTCTTTCATTGCTCTTTTGATGAGTTGAATTTACTTAAATACTTTGGGTATTTCTACAGTATGTTTCCACTTACTGTAGTACTTCTGGTATTAGAACCAATTTGGTCTTCTATTAATTTCCACTAAGAGGAATTTGGCTCTTGTTTTTACTTGTATCATTGGATATTTGACACTTGTATTTGTATGTAATTTCTATTAATTGCAGAAAGTATGCCTGCTTCTTGGGTTTTTCTCACATACACGTGCCTATCATTTTTTTTTTCTGACATTGGCTTTTTTCTCTTTATTTATCTATCTATTGGAATATGATAAGCTTTATTAAAGTTCGCCTTTATCGTCATTCCTCCAAACAATATTTTTCCCCAAAAGTATATATAATTTTGGTATCGCTATCAGAGAAAATCAACTTGGCGATTCCATGGATTTAAAAATTCCTTTCTTGAATTCATTGTTAACTTAGAATGTGTCAACATTGGATTCTGTAAGTGGAAAGTTTATTGTTTTAGTTAGAGTGTCCACTAATTTCATGATTTCATCATGTTGGTACTTGCTACTTGATGGTACTGAACTAAAGTTCTTTGATACCACTTTCTCTTTCTATTGTCGAACAGAGAAATAATTTGGTAAATCAGTGGGATGCTGATGTTTTACCTTATCTTTTTGACATTTCAACCATTGTGCCAAGTATTTTATTTCCTCCTTCTTTCATCTCTGGTCATAGTATAGTTTTCTTTAAAACTTTTATAATCTTTTTATAACCCAAATGACCTGTCTAAGGTTTCTGAGGCTATTCATATAACATTTCATGGTTCAAATTTGGTACAAAATTTTATACTCTTTACTTGTAATTTTTTTAGTATTTGTTGATTTAGTATTTATCATACAATTTCATCTTGCTGAAATATTACCTTTTTAAGGTCTTGGAACAATGCTCCTTGCATTTGTTCTCCCACTTTCAATTTTACCCTACTATCTATATGTTTCCAAATTCAATGAGTCTATCCATTTACATATCAATAATTCAGTTTTACTTTTCCTTATATGTTTTGTTTTTATATCAAATATTCTGAGGAATTTTAACCACTTTACTTGTCTAGTACTTCAATTTATTATAGTAAAGGAATATTGATGATCTTCTATCACTAACTTTACCTTTCTAACAGACATTATCTATACATTTAATGTATTTATATCAACAACCAATTCTAATTCATAAACTACATAACTCTATTCTTGTTTCTTTGAAATTCAAATTTCGAGATTCATAGACTCTTTCTGCATTATTTTGCAGTAATATTTTTCTCAGGCTCTCTATATGGTTTTTTTCATATACACAACCACTCCTTAGTCGAATCGACAATTTCTCAGTGTAGTATTAATTTTTTTGTTTGATTTTCTAATTAATTTGGTATTTATTCTTTCCACTATTGTTTAAAATTCTCATTTTTTTGCAATAGAGAAATCCTTCAATTTTATGACATTATTGGGCAATACTCATGATTGATTGTATTGCTAGTGTCTTATTGAATCTAGGCCCATTCAATATTATCTATTTCTGATTTATCTCCAAACCCTCCTTATAATTGTCATTTGAAACTCGCATTATTTTATTATTACATGTAGTTACAGTTCTCTAAGTAGTTGTAACACCATATTATGATGTCCTTATCCTCTTTTCTGGAGTATATCATAACATCTTATGTCAATACTTAGTTTAACTTGCTCAAGTGGTTCAGTGGAATATTTTTTATTAGGTACATGTATACAGGATTGTAATATGTTTTTTATACATACAAAGGTTAAGTTTTTAACCCAATAATGTATTTTTCTAGTTCAAAGGTTGTCTTATAAACTTTTACTTCCTGGTTGATCAATTCATTCATTTATTTTTACTAAAGTTAGCCATTTCTTAATATTTAACTTGTGTAACTCTCTAATTCTATAGACATCCAGAAGGTATCATCCTTATTTTTATCAATCAACCTTAGCGCTCCACCCCCGGAGACATGCTTGGTTTAATATAATTATTTTCTATATGAATTATACCCTTGTAATTGTACTTTTGTTTATTACTATTAAGGAGTATTCACCCTATAAATCCTTGAAATTTTTACTAACCTTTTGGTTCTGATTTTTAAGTTTTCTTAACTGTAGATAAGTC
This sequence comes from Pinus albicaulis, assembly GCA_034641835.2. NCBI lineage: Eukaryota > Viridiplantae > Streptophyta > Pinopsida > Pinales > Pinaceae > Pinus > Pinus albicaulis. The sequence goes on from JAXQQM020088543.1 coordinate 19,583, forward strand.
TCCCACATATTCATCCTTGATAGTTATCCCAATTCCCCAACTTGGGCAACATATTTGACAAGTTGTTTCTTGTTTTCCATTGTTGTTAAAATGTAAAAATCTGTTTCATAGTCATTAGTTTCTTTTTCTTTACATATTTTCCTATTTACTTAGTACAAGTACCTACTTTTCTAGCAATTCTCTATTGCTTTCTGTGTATCGACACAATCCATTTCGACTATCAAATCATACAATTATATATAGAGAATATTGAAATTCTAGATCATATTCTCTTACCTTATTAGATAATTTATTTAGTTTATAATTGACTCTATATTTTTTTCCTGAAATTTTCTATACCACACAAGAGTATTTACATTTTTCTAGCTTCAATTAACCTTTTTCCACTATATTCATGATGATATAATTTTTAAAATTTCCACTGAATCAAGTCAATTAACCATAGATTTGTTAGTGTGTACATATAATTTTTCAGTTTGTCGGTCTCTTTCTTCTGCTAGATTTTCAGTTGAGCTATCCAATCTTTTTATGGATGGTAACCCAATCATGTTTTTCGAATAGCTATTTATAATTGTGACTTTCCTTTATGTCTTTTTATTTTTGGTTTGTACACTTCAAAATTCAATGTACTTTGGCCTTTTCTCCCTTGACATAAGACGCATATCGAAGAATTTTGGTGGAATTCACCACAATTTCTTTATTAGTGAGCTATATTACTTTAGCTCATACCTTTTGGTTTCTTTCACCAAAGTGTGATTTTTCCTTACCACTCATAACCCACCATTCTTATTTCCAGATTACCTTTTTATTCATATACCTCGAAGAATCTTATTTAGGAGTCAGGATTCTGCATCTCTTTCCTTTTCTTATTTAAGGACTAGATATTTACTTTTAGAATTCTTCCTGCCACTCCCTTTTCTTCTTCTCTTTACACAGATTTTTCCCCAATCCCAGACCTGTCTAAGTTGCGTTTTATTTCTTTTGAAACTATATTTGAAGGAAATTTCTTTATCAACTTCTTTTGTTCAATAGTGCAACAAAAATTCATTGTTAGTGTTTAAATGAACTAATTATTGCTCAAATTTTCTTTTTAGAATTTTAGTATTTAGACCTGGTAGGGGCCCTCCCCTTCCCAGTTCTTCTTACATCCTTTCTCTATTGGTCATAACAACAACTGTACTTTTTTTGCACTGATTACTACACAATTTTTTCTTCACATAAATTAGTAACCATAATTAATTTTGACAATAGAATTTTTTCCCTATATTGCGACCCATAAGCTAAAAGTTTTAACATGGGTTCTGATACCATTTGTAGCAACTCCATTTACCCAAAGAAAAAAAAACGATTTATAGAAATCCTGGTCATACTCGAGATTCTTTTCAAACATTTTCGTCATTTATCATTGTCGTCAGAATATCATTTGACAGATTGCTGCTGTGAAACTTACTTTTTTCATTTACATTTCTTCATTACTTTAACAGTAAATCAATTTATCCATCACTATTCATATTTCCCATCCTCATAGGATTAGAATTGATGTTCATTATTTTATATAACTCTACTTTATCATTATATATATTTACCCCACCAATATATATCAATATATATATATATATATATATATAGTATTCTATTATATATTTTCCACATTATTAAATATATATCTCCATATATCTTAATCACTCGACGACCCTTTTTAAATACACTTTTTCCCACCTATGAATGTATATCAGTTCATACTACTTTTACCCACTCACTTTGTTAAATTTTGTTGCATTAGTACAATATTAATTCTATGGAAGTAATAGTAATACATACATTTACTTTCAATATCTACTTAGGTTCTAATATCCTTCCACCAATCGACAATGTTATGTGATATACATATATATTTCTTCCACCTATATATATATATATATATATATATATATATATATATATATATATATTAAAACAAAATGTTACACCAATTTTTGGTCATCTAACCCGTTACTATTAGATGGACCTAAGTACACCATGCAAGACTAATTTTACCCTAAGTAAAATTTCTTTCACTATGAAAAATAACTTAGTAAAACACCTTGTCAGTTGTTTATGGTCTAAAAATCAGAAACCCCCGAGGAAATATTAAATAAATCCACATTTGTTTGATTCTCCTCAAGGAATAATTAGTTAAACAAAAATTTAATTAATATTCTTGGTCATATTTAACCCAAAATAGGAAAATTAATTAGATAAATTATTTTTTATCTTATTATTTTTTAGGAATAATTATTTAAACCTTATTTAAATAATATTCCTTGTTAAATTTGACTAAATCACTCATAAATAGTTAAATAAATCATTATTTATTTAATTATTACTCATCCACATCCTTAAAATGATAAATAAATCATTTATTTATTTATTATTTACTAATAAAGGGATTTGACCCAAGTCAAATTCCTTTTCCCTCCAACAAAAATAATAAAATATTCCATAAAAGTTGGATCTTGATTTGGTTAATAATATTTTAATTATGCACCAATATCTAGACTAACTCAATATTTTGTTATAAATAGAAGGGTTTTTCCATTCATTCATCACATTTTGTTGCCTAAAGATCACTCTGGATCTATACTTTTGGTCTGACTTTGATCCACCATCATTGTCATATTTTTCTATCCTTTTGCTTGTGAGCTCCCTTTGAGTTCCATTTTTGTCTGGGTTTTCTACACCATCAAGAGAGAGGAATTTTAGATCTGAAGTGCTGAGGACTTACAAGAACCCATCCCATTGAGGAGAACTGGTAACATCCTTCTATGTTTTCCTCCGAGGTGCCCTTAATATAAAATTCATTCAACATATTCTTGTCTTGTCTATTGGATGCATGGAGTAAATCTTGTTTTATTTACTGCTTAATGTCTTTTGATGCATAGATCTAGATTTTTTCAACATTTATCTTGATAAAATACCTACAAATCTAAAGATATTGGCAGCCATATTTTTTTGTTAGGGTTGTTTGTTATCCGCAGCTAAAGTGGTCTTTTTTCGCACACTTGCAATTAAGATTCATACTAACAACCTGCGACTCCACACCCAAGCCATTTACGACGGCTATCGTTTTTTCTGATCCTTGCATATCCAGCCGCTTTCCAAACCCTAGGATTTCTCTTCAACCTCTTGTTTTTTCTTTTCTTTATGTTGCTTTTTTAACCTATAAAACCTTAAACATTACAAATTCTCGCTTTCGTGTGTTTTCGACCTATCACAGTGGGTGTGATAGACATCACTCGCAACCGAGATGATATTTTATCGAAATCATTGCCATGAGTGCCGTGTATGTAGGTCACACTTTTTTTCCCTAAACCTGTGACCTAGAGCTCCAACCTGGAGCTCCAGACACACTTTTCAGCCCGTAACCTGCGACCCCCCGTCGAAAATAGACCGTAAATTGGTGATTTCTTGGTATCGCGAGAGTTTTTCTAAGTTTTCTAGATTTGTCTCGCTCGTTCGTGGTTTTCTAACCTTCGTCTCCACCCGTTTTGGACCTGTACTTGTTTTGTTTTACTAAACCAAGTGGGAACCTAGCCCCCTAGGACTTCAGTACCCTCCACACTTTGTGGAAGAGTTTTAGCTGCTGCAAGTTGTCTAAAATTTTTAGAGTGTTCAACCATTTTTCAGATCTGATACCTCACTTTCAGATCTGCTTTAGATTTTCTTTTTATCCATCCAAATCACCTCATTTATCTTTGTTTGTGCTTTCCTCTAGGTTTCACTCTATTTCCCTCCAGGAGATAGCCTTTCACCACCTCATTTATAGCAATTTTTCCTCTGATCTGTTGTTGTTTTCTGCACCACTTTCCAGCAAATTTTGACCTTTAGATCCTTGTCCCTCCCGACCTTAGATCTATTGACTATTTTGGTGTGTTTTGAATATTTTTTCCCACCTACAGACTACTTGTTGAGAGGCCCACCTTCTTGGGTTTATACTATTGCATTATTAGTTGTTTATTTACTATTATTTTAGGTTCATATACTGTTATCTGCAGGTTTATTTACAGTTACATAACACACTTTTTATTTTTATCTACAAATATATGGGTTTAAAAATTAAATTTACACACTTTGCACACACACCCTAAGTGAAAAAGGGCTTAATTAACACCACCAAGAAAAGACTCTAAAACATTGAAATCAGTTGATCTTGCACCTCTTCGCCCTTGTTTTGACATTGTAATCAGTTGATCCTGCACCTCCTTGCCCTTTTTGGTCTCTTTTTCCCTTGTGTCGTGTTTGTGTTGTCACCATTGCACCACCAAGGCGTTTATCCCAGAGACTTCTTAGCCTTCATCCTTAGTTTCCAGTAGGAAGAATTACTCCTCCGCGTAGGATTCAAGTTAGTCCTCCCTCCTCGAGTCCACACCGACTCTTATTCTAGTTTATTGGCTTCTCCTTTTGCCCCCGCCCTCCCCCCCCGTCACCTTCACCATGTCTCGCTTTCAGACCCAATGCTAGTGTAGCCTCGACCCTACTGCCGGGAATACTACTAAAGGGGGACCGCAATAGGAACTATCCCGATCGCTCCCTTGCTCCCTTATATGGTAGGCCTCGCCTTCCCGATTTTAACCCTGATAAATGACCCTATACACCATGATGCTAGTTGGCCTGCTATGCCGATTAAGCTCCCTTCCAACATCCCCAAGTTTGAAGGCCTTGCCGGAGAAGATCCTACAAATCATGTTCGATCTTTCCAAATGTGGTGTTCATCTAACTTAATTACCGATGACTCTGTCCGTCTTTGGTTGTTCCAACATACACTTACAAGCGAAGCTTCTAAGTGGTATGTTGATCAAGCATCATCCTCTCATACCATCGTTACGACTCTTGCTCGGGATTTTCTATCTTATTTCCAGCTTCCTCTTCATTATGACACTAGTACCGAACTTTTGACTTCTTTCTGCCAATCGTCTACGACCCACCTATCCGATCATGTCCAAGAATGGCAGGGAAGAAAGAGCCTATGTCAAGCCCCTACCTTCGAAGACTGTGTCTACATGGATTGGTTCCTTAGATCACTCTTTCCACCTATTGGCAAAGATGTTGCATCGCATTTCCCTCAAACTGAAGAAGCTGCCCTCCAAATTGCGTTAAAATATGACCTGATCTACGCTCAGTCAAGTTATGTTTATACCGTCGTACGTGATCTTCCTAGACCCGGTGGTGCCAACGCACTGAGGGAATCTCATGCCGCTGATAGTATCGTTGGATCTCTCTCTCATTCATACGCTCTACCTCCCATGGGCTATGGTTTTCCTCAGGGGGGGGCCTGCACCTCCTGCACTTTTCCCCCTCCCAGTATCATGTATCCAGGATACGATATGCCTCCTCCTTTTGCCCAACCTCCTGTTTACCACACTATTACCCAATCTCCTTGTTATCTGTATCCACAACCCAGTTCTCCAGCTCCTCCAGCATTAGAACCACCTCCTCCCTTGCCTTCTCAACCCCCGCAATAGCAACCACCACCCCCTCAGGGGTAGGTGTATGCACAACAGGGCGCAAATAATCCTACTCCTTCCAAAAAGAAGAGGAAAGGCACACAAAATACATCTTCTCCCAGTAATTCTGGACCTAATCCTCAAAATAATTCCCCTAACACTACTAACTAGCAACAGGGCACTCAACCCAAGTAGGATAAGCTTGTTCACACGAACAAGCCTTGTTCTTGTTTTGGTGTTTATGGTCATTACACACATGATTGTCCTCTTTTACCATAGATGAAGCAGATGCGGGAGTCTCAAGAAACATTGCGAGGACAACAAGCCTCCCTTCCTCGTCCCTCCTAATGTTGCACCTAGTCACCGGTTGTGCTTACTAATCCTTTCTCGCCAGAGTGATTTTCGTCACCCAACCACCCTCGAAGGTCGGGTGCCACTCAACCTCTTCTGTCTAGTACCACCGATTACCAGATTCTCATGATGAACTTTGATCAACCGTCAACCGTAGACATTAATCTTCAAACTCAGTCCCGTCAGTACAACAAGCCTCCCGCTACGTCTGTCCCCAAGCCGCCTCCTTCGATCTCTACAGAGCCTCTTTCGACACCAAGGTGCCCCTTGCAGATCCCTCAACTTAGCGTGGAGGTTTATACCAAGATCCCTAAGGGACCACTATGCCGAAATGCTGCTTCTGGAAAAGCCGCCTATTCTTATAGCATAGTCGATGACTTGGCACAATCCCCTGCTGCCATTTCAACACTGGAACTCCTCCAGTCGTGCCCTTCACAACAAAAAGCTCTACTATCTACCGTGGGCACTGTAGATCCTTCCAACAATCGTTTGATTGTATTTGATGTTGACCGGTCAGAACATCCTCCTCTCCCTGCTTCCGTCGCCTTCGAAATCCCAGTCAAGATCTGGAACGCCAACATTTCCCGGTGCATTATTGATGAGGGGGCATCCACCTGCGTGATGTCCACTTCGGTTTGGAAGCAACTCGGATCCCCTGAGTTGGCTTCTTCCACGATCACCCTCCGAGCATGGGATGGCCACGCCTCCAAGCCCATTGGCTTATTCCACAATTGTCCTATTACTCTTGCGGGCAAGACTGTTTGCGTTGACGTAGAAGTCATAGATGCCCCCTTAGATTACAACATTCTATTGGGTCATAGCTACACCTATGATAGTCACCATTGACTAGTTGACATATTACGAACCGAAGTCTTAGACCTCCTCTAAGTCCACCATCTCTTCGGTGGCCAATAAGCAAACCGTCAATCCTTTGACCAGTGTCTCACCTGGAGTCTACAAATATTCCTCATTGCTTGGGACATTCCCTGGTCTTCCCCCTCCTGTCTCTGATCCCAACTCATCAAATGTTTGCATGATGCAATCATCCTGCTCTTCAAGCGGCCCGCCCCGCCCAGGTCAACAACCTCCTCACCCTCCACAAACCTACTCCTAGCCCTTCGATTCACCTTCTAGAACTCTTGCTCTTGGCCCTTCACCAGTATCCATGTGCCACTTTACCTCCTCCTAGAACGCTCCTCCAGCCTTAACCATTTAGGATTCGTCCCGCCTAGCCATTACCACTTTGGTCGTATATCTTTAATAGCCCGAGACCCCCCAACAGAGTGTACATGGCATGTCGCGTCACTCCTCTCTTCCTAATCGACCTCTTGGGATTCCAAACTTTGGTACCTTGATCCTCGGGCAGCCCACCTCTCCCGTGGAGTGCGTTAGATTTCTACTTTGCGCTCAGGTTGCCAACATTTTTCATCATCCTCCCATTTATTGTCTTGTGGCACCTTTCAGATGGACCTCCCATCCACACCTTATATTGGTTTTGTAGATGGTGCAAGTCACTACTCCCGGAAACTAGCCTCGGTAGTTTGGGTCATATTTACCCCTTGAACTCACTTTTTCTCTCAAATGGTGTATGCATTGGTACTCCTACCAATAACCAGGCCGAATATGATGCAGTGCGAGGTTTATTAGCTGACGCCCTTTCACATCACATCCTCCACCTTCATGTTCATTTAGATTCCCTGCTTCCTGTCATGCAACTGAATGATGTCTATCGTGTGCATAATCCTATCCTTTTTAGAAGATATTTACGAGTGAAGCCTTTGATGCATGAATTTGAAATCATTTCATTCATTCATGTACCTAGAGCACAAAAACACTATACAGATAGCATTGCAAACCATATTCTAGATTGGCATTTAGCACACACATTTAACAAAAGACAATAACATAAAACTATCAAAATGATGCATATCCATAATATGTGTCGTATAAAGTGTTTTAGAGTCCATCAACTTTGATACATATGACATGCCCATAGCATGTTACAAAAAATCACAACTGGGGGCACCACCTACCCCTACACACTAATCACTATCAGGAGGATCTCGAGCCAATGGCTCTTCTTAGACAGCTCGTAGATCATGCATCATTTGTCTGGCCATCACCATGCGCCGCATGACCCCTCGCCATTCCAAGGGTAGACCAATACATGGCTCTATGTATTGGTCCTCTAAGTCTTGCCAGCTGCGCTCTGAAACACCAGTCAGAAGCCTCTCACAGCTATGACAAATGTCCTCCAAGAGGGTTGTTGCCTCCTCATTTTTCTGCACCCTCGATCCACTAGGTCCTGTAGCTCCTGATACTGCAGGCCATCCCACATACCCGGTCATTTTTACCGGTGTTGTATCTGCATACCAAAAGTGGAAGAATCAGTACCATATAAAATATTCTGAAAATTTAAAATGCACATAAAAATATTAGCAATTTTTCACTTACCATCAAGCCCCCACACTCGACTAGGAGGCAGTGGCAAATCCAGGTCCTCAAAATAACTCATCCCACTATAGGGATAATCATCTATGTACAATGGCATCTGATCCCAATGTGCAATGAACTCGAGTCAGGACACCCGTCCGACCGCCCCACCTCCTCCTCTACATAGTATTCACCCCCATCGATGCATCCTGGGCTCTCTCGGGCCCCCATCCTAGAGCTATATACGAGGTCAAAGTGTCAGGATCTTCTCAAAGAAGAGAAAGAACAAAATTGTACCATATGCACAGTCATGGTTCACTTGCCACCTGCATAGCGACAAATATCGTTTCAACGATGACAACATCATCTGGGTCCACCCATAGTAGGTCCCACCCAACACACTCTCCACAAGAATCATCCGCCCTCCGCGGATGTAGTGGAGCGTTCGGTTGCCCAGATCCACAAGACTGCCAGGCCCAAAACATGGGTTCCCAACCTCTCTAGATCACCGATGGGTATAGAAGTCCCCTTGACTTGGAGACCTGGTCGACAATGGCGCTCTAAAAATTCCATGATGTTCCACCCTCGTAGTAACATTGGTTGAGTATTCCCAACCATCCCAAGTGGTGGAAGACAAGTTAGGAAATATATATCCTGGATCGTCAACTCGATTTGGTGCCCCTGCACTATAAACATGTCATGGTCTGGATCCCAATAGCTCAAAATACGGACCAATAAGGGCTCTCCAGCTCTCATCAGAGGGTTCTCCATAAACTTCAGAACCCTAAACCTGGCCAATGCACTATGGACACCCTGATCCTCCCGGATCTCCGATCGTAATGTGCCCGTGTCTCTCTCTCTCCATTGAATCTGCATTCATGCTATCACATACAAACCATCATATTTTTTCAAGCAGTAGATACAGGAAATATTATATCCAAAAAACACAAAAACTCAAAATTTTCCTACCTCAAAAATAGCATAGAAAAACCCTCTCACAGTCGCACTTTTCAGCACAATCCCTAACAGCTCGCCTTTCTTCCCAAAATCTCCTGCTACCCAAGTCAGCGCTTGCCCCAAAAAGTGCGACTCCTACGGAAGAGGAGAAGGGGTCTGCTCTCGAGCTCGGACCTAAAAATGAACTTTCAATACACTAAAATGAAACAGTAGGATTAGGCCTCTTACTTGCAACTAACAGATCTCGAATCCAACGGTCATTTTGTTCGTTACGATCGCTGCAAGATTTTGAGCCTTCTCTCCTCTCTACATTCACCACAGCTCCACACACAAATGAGTTAATTTGGAGGGAAAATTCCTTATTAAAAGAGAAACCCCTGATTTTTCTTTTTCCTATTGCAGCCAAACCATAGCTTAGGTTAACAAACCGTCTGTACTATTGGAAAGCTCTCACCGAGCCCTCAAATGCGTACCTGTTAGTTTTTTGCGATTTGATACTTCACCATGACACATTTCATCCAAGAAGGGTAACTTCACCACTCCTCAAAATTGAATTTCTTCACTTGCAACACTTGTACTCAGGGCACCACTTTGCCTTCATGCTTGTCCATGCTTGTGTCGATTTTTGTCGTGAGTAACCGTCATGTATTCATGTTTTTATGGTCCCCATTGGACCTTTTCTATGTGGTAGCATCATCAAGTTGCCCTTGTTTAGAGCATTCGAGTTGAGTTATCATTACATTCATGGAGTCTATCTCGAGTCCCTTTGTATCCCGCTATAGTCCTCCATCCTTCATCACTTGGTTCCTCTCTCGTGTCACACATTATGGCCTTCAGTCCCACTATCCTCTATCCCTCATGATGTTGTGTCAGTCGCTACCAGTTCATACATGTCCTTTATGCTCTAACAAAGGAAGTCGTCCGTTCGCTACTCAGTCCCCCCCATTTCATCATCATCATTGGTGTCAGTCTGTCAGTGACTCTACTATTTTCTCTCATGCCTTAATTGAGGATCCCTTATTGCCTCACCTATTGCGGACCTCCTTCTGTCGACATCAACTCATTCATTCCAGAAGACATGTCTAGAGGGCGGTGTACCTTGGTTCCAGCTTCCACTCTTGTTTGGTGCCTCGGATTAGGCAAAGGGACTCCTTATTTCCCTTTGACTTTATTGTTTCTCAGCTCCAACTCCTCTCGGCATGATCGAGATCCGTATACTCGATGGTTCAGTGATGCAGCAGATGATACCAGTGATTCCCAGGTGTGTGTGAGATGTTTTCAGACCTCATGAGGGGTGGCCCTTCCGGTAGTCCCCCACATGCCCTGATGACCTCTTCATTACAGCCTTTGATGTAGCTCCATAGATTTGATGATGTCAGCCTCAGTCGCTTGCAGTGCCTTTTTTTTGCATGTATGAGCGATTTTCTTGTGAGTCTCTTTCCTATTTACATGGGAATTATTGTATTTGTATCTCCAGTACCTGTAGGATATTATCAGACAAGTCTTGGATGTTATCCTGTGCACAGAGTGTATGTGGGATTCACATTACTTTTTTTACCGGCTTATTTTTTTATGCCTCGCATGTACTATATTGTTAGTTGTTCACTCCTTTACGCATCTTCAAGAATTTCTTCGTACTTTGTCTCTGCGAGCATAGGTATGCCCTCCCTTGCCACCTATAGTACTGTACTCACTCACAAAAGAGATTCTGTCTCAATTGTGGTGCCCACCTCCTCAGGGTCCAGTCCTTTAGTGCTTCGTTCTACCTTACATTTCTCTCTTTCGTACTTCCCCTTTCGTGTCTAGTGATTGAGTTCCTACAACGTACTTCGGTCATATGATTAGTCGCTAACGTCGCACCGGGGGAAATCTGTTACACCATTTTTTGGTCATCTAACCTATTATGATTAGATGGATCTAAGTACACCATGTAAGACGAATTTTACCCTAAGTAAAATTGCTTTCACTATGAAAAATAACTTAGTAAACCACCTTTATTAAGTTGTTTATGGTCTAAACAGGAAACCCCATGAGGAAATATTAAATAAATCTACATTTTTTTTATTTTCCTCAAGGAATAATTAGTTAAACAACAGTTTAATTAATATTCATGGTCATATTTAACCCAAAACAAGAAAATTAATTAGATAAATCATTATTTATCTTATTATTTTCTAGGAATAATTATTTAAACCTTATTTAAATAATATTCCTTGTTAGATTTGACTAAATCATTTATAAATAATTAAATAAATCATTATTTATTTGATTATTACTCAACCACATCCTTAAAATAATAAATAAATCATTTATCTATTTATTATTTACAAATAAAGGGATTTGACCCAAGTCAAATTCTTTTTCCCTCCAACAAATATAATAAAATATTCCATAAAAGTTGGATCTTGATTTGGTTAATAATATTTTAATTATGCACCAATATCTAGACTAACTCAATATTTTGTTATAAATAGAAGGGGTTTTCCATTCATTCATCACCTTTTGTTGCCTAAGATCACTCTGGATCTATACTTTTGGTCTGACTTTGATCCACCATCATTGTCATATTTTTCTATCTTTTTGCTTGTGAGCTCCCTTTGAGTTCCATTTTTGTTTGGGTTTTCTACACCATCAAGAGAGAGGAATTTTAGATCTGAAGTGTTGAGGACTTACAAGAACCCATCCCATTGAGGAGAACTGGTAACATCCTTCTATGTTTTCCTCCCAAGTGCCCTTAATATAAAATTCATTCAACATATTCTTGTCTTGTCTATTGGATGGATGGAGTAAATCTTGTTTTATTTACTACTTAATGTCTTTTGATGCATAGATATAGATTTTTGCAACATTTATCTTGATCAACTAATTGCATATTTGAAGATATTGGCAGCCATCTTTGTTGTTAGGGCTCCTTGTTATGCACAGCTAAAGTGGCCTTTTTTCGCACACTTGCAATTAAGATTCATACTAACACTAAAATATAATTATGATGATGGGTCCAATGTCCACTCTAAATTTTTTTATGTTTTTCAACCATTAGGATATATATATATATATATATATATATATATATATATATATATATATATATATATATATATATATATATATATATATATTAACCAATTTCACCGACCCTTACAATTAACTGCCTAAGGGATCACCCTTAACTTATTATACATACATTAATTTTAATCTTAATGGATGTATAACATTATAGTATTATTCCACAACCTAATTATATGGTATAATATATCTCTCTATATATTGTTAACTCAACCTATATATATTTATGAGTTTGCATATATTGACAATACCATACAATTAAACATAATTTCCCTGTCCTAGTTCTTTAACCACTCATGCCTTTAATGGATTTGAAATA
>JAXQQM020083459.1:0-20313 GCA_034641835.2 Pinus albicaulis
AATAGTGTCCGTTCAGTTGTAATACTACAAGTTGCGAATCTAGATACACGAGAAATTCATGGATACCAAGGTTTACTGCCTCGGTTAATAATTCTAACACAGCACTATATTCCGCGATATTGTTCGTAGCACGTCCTAGACACACTCCTTGCAGGTTGACCAACTCACCAGCAGGATCATAGATTACCCAGGCTGCTGAAGACAGATTCCTGGTACTGCGGGAGGCACCATCCACGAAACCAACAAATGGATGAATAGACATCTGCACAACCAGGAAGACCCGATCAGCAGAAATATGTTTACAAAGCACACCACACTATACATGCACACAAATGAAAATCACACACCTATGTACACACACCACACCAAGAAATCACTTCAGGCATAGTACTTTTTGAGGTACAACCCATTTCTGGGCTGTGCCAGCAGAACTCCTTCATAATCTATAAGCTCGTAGGCCCCATTTTTCAAAATGCGTTTTACTATATAGGGCCCATGCCACATAGGCTGGAACTTACCGGCTCCAAGCTTGTCATGTGCTTGATCGTACAGGAGGACGAGGTCTCCTTCGATAAAGGAATGAGGAGAAACAGATTGATCAAAATGAGTTTTGACCCTCTTCTTTTGTGCTTCGATAACCAAATCAGCCAAACGACGGGTTTCATCTAACCGTTCCAGATACAGAAGACATTCTTCCACAACAGAAGTATTAGGTAGAAGTTCTACAGCTAATTTCAAGGAAGGAATCTCGCATTCAACCGAAAGAGTTGCTTCCAGACCATACACCAATTGAAATGGTGTGAACCCAGTTGCACTCTTTGCAGATGTTCGGTATGCCCAGAGAGCTGAGAACAGTTGGAGATGCCAATTGGATTTGTGAATACCAATTGTTCGCTGAAGCATAGTGACCAAAACCTTGTTCACTGCTTCAACCTGACCATTCGCTTGAGGGTAATATGGTGTCGAGCTGTCGTGACGCAAGCCCAACTTTGAAGTCAGCTCCGCCATCATATAATCTCGGAAATGAGTACCGTGATCAGTGACGATGGCTTGAGGAACCCCGAATCGTGCAATAACGTGGTTGACTATAAATTGAGCAGTTGTTTTCCCGTCAGCAGCTAGTGTAGGCATCGCCTCAGCCCACTTGGTGAAGTAGTCGACGGCGACAATTATATACGCATGCCCCCCGGCCGAGTGAGGGTTACACGTCATAAAATCCATGCCCCATTTCGCAAAAGGGTCGACGGTAATAACGGGATGCAATGGTAAAGGCGGTGCGCGCATCTTGCGCTGAAATATCTGGCACGCATGACATTTACGGACTGCAGTGATACATTCTTTGAATATGGAAGGCCAGAAATAACCTGCTCGCAGAATCTTCTGGGCAGTAGCATACCCGGACATATGTCCACCACAGGCGCCACTATGGCAGTCATTTAGGACCTTTTCAGCCTCTTCCAAGGTTAGGCATCGCCGGAGCACCGAATCTACTCCAATGCGGTATAAGGTATCTCCTACTATACGGTAGGGCTGGGACTGGTGCCGAATCCGACGGCGGGCAGCTTTATCCAACTCAGACCGAAACGTCGAGGTCTGAAGATACACTATTATGTCACCATACCAAGGGTCACGAGTACTGATGAGGAAAAGTGTTTCGTCTGGTATATGGTCTTCAGAGTGTGAGGGAGCAGAGTCAGTCATTGCCCCCAAGCTAGGCATAAAAGAGGAGCGATGATGTCCATCGCCCCAAGGCAGCTCCTCAAGAGACATAGTTTCAATGATAGCCTCATCGGAGGGAAAAGTCTCTTTGAGAGGATCAGGTGAATCAGCCTGACCAAGCCAGGGGGATTGTGAGTAGACGTCGAGAGCCATGCTCAAAGGAGCATGCTGAGGAGGTGGAGGATCAGATGCAGCAACAATTTCACAGTAGTTGATCTCTACTGGGGTCAAGGGCATTGATTCTCCAAACTCAAACACCTGCTCAGGCGTAGGAATAAGCCAGGGGTCATCGGACCTGGACGTCATGTTGACTTGAGCAGTGTGCGGTGGCGGTGCGGGAAAAATACCCATGAGGACCGGGTCTTTGAAGAGACCAGGTCCCACACTGTCCGGGGGATTTGGAATTTGATCCACGTATGGCACGTTGTTCTCAGAGGTAGAGGTGAAAAATGACAACTGATCCACCGTGACAATCTTGCCCTCGTGAGGGAACTTAATGAATCGAAAGACGGTGGATGGCACGCAGAGCATGGCATGGGTCCAGCTACGGCCAAGAAGTATGTTGTAGTTGAGTTTAGCGTCAACCACTTCCACTTCCACGTTGACAGTCTTCCCCTGTAATGTGATCGCTAGACTCTCGAGAACACCCAGGGGTTTGGATTCCCGACCATCAAATGCCTCAAGGGCATTGGGAGATGACGAAAGGGCTGGAGAGCCGATGGCCTTCCAGCAAGCGGAGGACATAACGTAGGTAGATGCACCTTCATCCACGACGGCCCTATGAATGTTCAGACCGTTAATCCCGACTTGAATAATCAGAGCGATTTGATGTGGAAGCCGGGGAGTGAAATTCTCCAAATCGAAGGTGAGAAGACTCGAGTCGGCGGGATCAATGCCCCCGATCGCAGACAGTAAAGCCTTCCGTTGCGAAGGACAACTTTGAAGAACTTCTAGCGCAGACATAGCAGACGGTGCCTGTGCCAAATCCTCAACAATGCTGTAATGTTGAGCGGCACGAGCATTCGGATTATAAGAAGATCTTCGAAGGACACCTTTAGAAGGTGGTTTCACAACGGGTTCAGGAGTAGGCTTCTCGATTTCCAACGGACCGGAGATAGGTGGGGGAGGCGGCCCATCCGCAACTGCCTTCCCGAGTGCCTGTCGTGATTCATTGTAATCCTTCGACCGCGTAGCGATAGAGATAGGTGCAACACTCTTCACCATGAAAACCTAAGACCCAAACGGTGTAGATGGTGACGGTTGTTCGACCATCTGGGTCTACTGAGATGGAAATGGCTCTTTTAAAACAGCCGGAGTCCCTTTAGGGCCCTTAAGAAGTTGACTAACCTCGGATCGTCGTGGAAAATCCTTAGTATAATGGTCCCCTTCACAAATGAGGCAAGGGTACTTCGGTTTACGCTGAGAGCCATCCTCAGTACGAGATTTAGATTCTGGTTTCGGGGCATCAGATTTAGATTTTCCTTTGCCCTTCTTTTTCCCCTTGGAAGTTTTCTCCGTAGGATTGGCCTGAACGGCATTCACTTCCGTGGTTTTACCAGAATCGGAGGGGGCTGGATTAGCAGGAGCATTGTTGGAAGAATTAGACTTCTGCTTCCCATTCGAAGATTTCTTCGAATTCTGAGAGACAGAACTAATGACACCATCCATCGCTGGGGTAGGCGGAGCCTTAGAGGTTCCGGACCGCGGAGCATTAGGCAAGATATCATAAAGTGTGCCGGACTGAGAATATACAAGATCCAGATATTGGGCACGCGCAATGGCTTGTTCCTCCATAACACACGCTCCCATCACAATATCCTGAGCGATTTTATTCACAAAGGAGGTGGTGAACCAGTGAGTCAGTATCTGATCAGGTATGTGAAACTTGATCAGTCTACGACGGCGCCACCACTCATGAATGTGATCCGAGATGTGAGTGGCTTTATCCTGCTTCAGGGAAGTCAGGAGGTGCGTCCCGGCTTCATACCGAACCGGTAACTGAAAATGCGTGAGGAAAGCCATGGCTAAAGAGTTGAAATCTTGGAAAATGCCACGGGATAACTCTATGTACCACTTAGCAGCAGCTCCAGTTAAAGTACGCTGGAAGAGGCGCAGGCGAATCGAATTGTCGACCCAAGAGTTAGACGAACACCAAAGATGATACGTCATCACATGCGCCTGGGGGTCCTCTCCAGCTTTTCCCTCAAACTTGGGGCAATCACCTGGTATCTTGGTGGGAACCGGAGGCCAATATGGATTATGTAAAATCGGATCATTGGTCAACTTTGAAACATCTGGCAACTCCAAGGTGGCCAGGAACGGCAATGGCGGATTGACCGGCATGCCAGACCCAGGATGAGGACCGTTACCTGTACTCCACAATGGTTGTGAATATCCTTGCCCCCATGGGTTCTGTCCCGTAGGATTCTGACCGTAGGGGGTGTAGGTCGTATAACCAGACTGATTTGGATGCTGGTAACTAGAGTGTGGGGCTTGATAACCAGGGTACGGACCTTGATTATATGTCGGCCTGGTGTAAGCAGCGTTTGGATTTGGCTGCTGAGTATAGGTAAAACCGGGTGGAGGAGGATAATACTGAGAGCCTCTGGGGTGGTTATAATTCGGTTGAGATTGACCATGAGGATAATAACCACTCTGAGGATGAGTAGGCTGCTGAAAAGTGGAACCCTGTGGAGCCTGATACGTAGGGCGCAGCTGTTGATTTGGCTGCGGCATTGAATGAGTCGGCTGCTGAGCAGGGTTAATGGAATGAGCGGGCTGCCCTAAGTGAACAGGTTGACCCGACTGAGAGGGCTGACCTGAGTGAACAGGTTGACCCGGGTGAGAGGGCTGACCTGAATGACCAGGTTGACCCGGATAGACAGGCGGCGCCGGTTGCGCAGGTTGACCTGGTTGTAAGTGAGCCCCAGGTTGCACCGGATGGGCCGGTTGGCCTGGAGGCGGAACACCGGGTTGTACCGGATGAGCCGGTTGGCCTGGTGGTGGAACAGGACCAGGTACTTGCTGGAAACCGGTTTGACCTGAAGCAGAACCATAGGATGGTCCTGGCTGATATGCAACGTTAGAAACAACAGGATACTGCGGTTGCATTGGTAAAGAAGGCTGGATTTGCCCCCCAGGACCATAGACTGGTCCCGGTTGATACCCCGGCTGAGGCTGAACAGGTTGACCAGAAGGGCTATAATACTGTCCTTGCGGACCGTACGATGGCCCTTGTTGGCCGACAGGATAGCCTTGAATGGGCTGCCCCTGTGGATCATAAAGATAGCCAGGTTGGCCCGCAGGTTGGCCTTGGAAAGGCTGTCCTTGCGGGTTATAAGCCTAGTTATAAGGTAAACCTTGAGCATAGAGATAAGCCTCAGGAGTGGGTAGATGTAAAATCTCCCCATGCTCATCATACTGACCTGGGAAAGCGTACACGGGAGTACCGTCCTGTGCATAATGCGAAAAGTAAGAATGGTTAGGATCTTGGGAGGACAGTCCAACCTTGGCGTTCGGCTGTTGCAAAGACAACCGATACTCCTCCGGAGAAATATTCTCTGATATAGCAGTCACTAGATAAACATCTTCAGGAGTCGGCACAGCCCTCGCAGCGGATGCCGTGACAACAGGAGAAGAGGCGGCCACACAGACAGTGGTCCGGATGGGAACAGAAGTAATGGGCGTCTGAGGAGACACCCCGGGTGTAGTAGCAGCTGGCCTCGAAGCAGGAGATGACACCCCCATAGAGGCTACGGAGGAAATGATCTGACCCAGAGATATGTATCCCTGTGGTAAAGAAGGATTGGCTATTGACATGTCAGCCAGCTCAGAGTTGTCTCCCTGAAACAATCTTCGTGGGAAGAGCTGATAGTCTTCACCAGACGTTGGGATTTCCTCACTAGAATCACTCATGGTTGATCCTGCCATTAAATCTCGCAAGAGACGGCGAGGACTAGGAGGAAATACAGCAGCAACAAAAGGCGAACCCGATGTAAGAGAAAGGAAATCAGCTCCTAATCTCAATTCAGACACAAGGTCCGAAAAGGGCCAATTGAACTCAACTGGTCCTCCAAAGGGTTGCTCAGCAAGAACCGGTCCCCCGTCAGGAAACTCAGAAACAATAGGCTGCTGCGGTTCAGCAGAGGATTGGGAAGCCTCTGAAGAATCGTCCGTGTAAGGACTACCAGTAGACGAAACCGAAGGTTCCGCCACTGTGGCAAACGACCAGAGAAAAAGAAGCAAACACACACATGGGCTGAAAAAGAATCAAGACACACGATCAAGCGGTCAACAAGCAATATCTAACAGGGTGTATAATCGTGGGTGATTAATTTTACCACATTGAAAAATAAGAAACTTCACCGTTTCATGTTTTAAGAGTCGAGAAACGATAAAAGATGACTCTATCTCTTTCAGGTTTGACACAAGCGTGAAAGGACAAGCGCTTGACGGTCTTTTGAAATTTAGGGAGTCAGAAAAGACCAAATGACTGCTCAGGAATACTAGGCACAAAGGGTGTACCAAATAACCGTGAACTGCAATATACACCTTGGTTTTAATAATGAAGAAGAAATCAACCAAGGACTTTCCATACGTGCAGGCAATCTCCCCGAATGCTGTGTTCGGTGTATCACGGGTATAGGGCGGCAGACTCGGCTTCCTGTGGATAAAGGATTGAAAACCTAGAGGGGTCTCCCTTTATATACGCGACGGTACGGGGAGCATAAGTCTGTACTAGCGCTGTCTAAAGCCAAAAGGCGAACGATAGCTGCTAGGTTTAAAGACGCCGGAACACGTCTCTAGCCTAGACCTCTAAATATGTTTTGTTAGATTTCAATGCTGCCTTAGGTTAATTGAGTGGATTTTAAAGTTGATCTTCAATTAGGTTTCAATTTTCAGGCCCTAACGAATGTATTGTTTCAAAGACTCCTAAATGCAAAGCTACATGCCACAGTAGACCATTTCGTTCGATGAAAACTAGCTACAAAAGAGTTGAGAGTCTTTACACAAACAAAATGATCGGAAGACAAACAATGAGATCTCTAATGCAACTAATGAAATCGAAAATTTTTCATTCCAATCACTAATTACTAGTAAAATCGAAAAATTTCAATTTGCACTAATTAACCAAAAGCAAAAGAGATTTTTTTTTTATAATTTTCAATGTTTGATAGCTAGATACACTAAACAAACTGAAAATAAACGGAACAACTTGAGAAACGATATTGAGAGAGAAAAACGAACAAATTTCACTCAATGACACAAGCAATCAGATCTCAAATCGACCAAAGTCTCTCAAAACCAAGAAAAAGACTCAAAGGCTCCAATGGACCGTGTGATCTAGGCCCAAAGCAAGACCAAACGAAATTCGAATGAAGAAACGAGCAATCACCCAAAAATTGCAACAAAATAGTGAACAACTACTAAGAGGGTGCGGAGGAGCAATCAAAGAGTCGACTGGACAAATGAAACACCAAAATTCCCAAGGAGGGCTCGATACACAAAGCCACTAGATGCCCTAGGGCTTAAAACGTGAAATCGATAGATAAAAGAAAACAACCAAAGGACGAAGGCAAATTCCCAGTCAAACAGGACTCCAACACACTCAGGTAGTCGAAAAATCAAGAAGAAAAGCACTGACCAGACCCAGAGAGCTCAAAACTGAGCAAACTCAAAAACCCTACAGGAGTGGCGCGACTGTAAGGCTGCAACTGGCGCCAGCAAGCAATTGGCGCGGGCTATACAAAAGCAACATGCGCCAATTGGCGTGACTGTCGGGCTAAAAAGTGCGGCAGTAGAGTTTCTCAGCCAAAAACAAAAAATAACTACTCCAGAAGCAGATCAATGTAAACTAAGCAAACCAAGAAGCAAAAACAGCAAAAGAACCCAGCCCAGAAGGCTAACCAAGCAAGGAAAATCATAAAATAATCAAAACGAGACAATCTAAACGAGACAGTGAAATCTAGACGATCCCCAGTGGAGTCGCCAAATTGTTGAGGAGGTAAATCCCCTCTGCGGACAGAGGCGATCCCTACTAGCCCAGCAGGGGTCTAGCAACAATCATCAAATGTTACAGCGCAAGTTCCTAGTTACGAATAAAAGACCAAAGATGGAGGCCTACCTGGAATCCAATGCTATGATCCATAGAAGAAAGCGTTCCCGTTCCTCAGCCTCGGCAGATCACGATCCTCCCACGATCTCCGCGGATGGACACCTGCACATGCAAGAAACAACACGAATACAAGCATAAAATCCAGAATACGCAACTATATATCAGTCAGAAAGGATATAACTCGTTATTAACATAAGTGAAAACAGAGTGGAACCATAACCATAATCATTCATTAAATAACAATCGAAAGAGAGTACAACCAATGTTCTGACGCCGTGATCTCCTTCGGAAGGGTCCCCAGTCGTTCACGTCTCGCAAAGCTCGCCAGGGAAAGGGGAAAACCTCTCTTGAGTCTCTCGACGATAGTCTCCTTACTTGAGTCGGCCTTAAGGGAAGAAAGAGGGCTCTTACAGCACAAAGGCTCTTGGGAATTTGGAGATTCAAAGCTTAGGCACTTCAAGACCAGCTTGCAATGGAATTGAGCAAGCTTTTATAGATGGGGAAGGAGGGAGTTGGGATCCCTATTATTGTGGGATTGGCCCTATCATCAAGGAAGGTTCCATAAGAGGTGGCAAACCACTTCCCTTCCATGGAACTCCCGCAGCCAAACCTCCCAACTCAAGATAGACAATGGTTTCTGAGTTTGTTGAAACACAACTTCCGCCATATTTATTTAAAAAACACTCCTTAAATTGGCTGGCGCGACTACTGCTCTGGGACAGAGCGCCAGTTGGCGCGGCCTCTTTGTAGGATTTTCCTTATTGGCGCGAGTGATGAACTGTCTGCCCGCGCCAATGCAAAAGGAGATGTTTTCATGATTTTTTGCAAGGAGATGTCTTTAGGGAAATTGAAGCTCATGCTTAGAGGAATGCATTGATGATGATTTCAAGGCATGAAAATGTTCACAGGTCACAAAATGGGTCCTCCATTGTGCGGGATGGGGAATGGTAGGGACGGTGACAAATTACTGTGTAACACCTACATTTCTCGAAGCTCGACCTCTTAATACACGACCATGCTCACTGCACCAGCGTAGATCCCTGTAACCTTGTTGGAAAACAAAAAGATAACAATGCTTTAACGAGTTTACCTTCACATAGGTATGATTCCTCCTTAAGTCACCACCTCTTTCACAGCCACCCTTAATTCCAAAATAATGCCATAGCCCCGAGGAGGGATGTAGTGCAAATATCGCTTGTCTCTTTTTTTGTAGTGGTCCACCATGCCAAGTCTGCCACAAAAGCATGACATAATAAAAAATATTACATGTATCTCAACCCTTTTGGCTCAAATTGACGACCCAGAGCTTTTCTATGTGGAACTGTGCCTACGTCACTTCCTACTCTAGTTACACCCATGCACAACAATCACAACTTCTTCAGTACAGTAAAATTATTTCCCTAAGACGAATCCACGGTTCTACACAATAGGCGTGTTCACGAATATTTGTCTCTTGATTTGTTCAAACAATTCAGTGGACGACCTCTCCCAACACCAAGTTACGTTCTGATACCATATCAAAGATAACATTGAACACCAAAGATTGAAAACTTCATTCCCAAACATTGCAATTTATACATGAAGCCAATTGGAGAATCTATAGGGATTTCAACAACACTCATTTATTTTCTACCTAAACCCTTCGACTATTAACTTCTACCAACTGTCACCTACAACTGTAGAAGGTTCACCCTATACTTTCGTTGTCACATGAACATAGGTCGTGATTATTATTCTGATAGTTCTCACATGTCACCCTAGTTTCACCAATTCTCTTACTTTTTCTCATGCTTTTCTTTTTTTTTCTGTCTGTTCTTTTTATTAAATCTGTACAATCTGATTTTTTGTTATCTGTTTTCCACTACCCCTTTCCTTATTTTTTTTCTCATGTTCTTTCCATGAATTTCACTCTTCATCATTTTTCCACTTATTCATTGCTTCTGTGCATTTCCATCCACCTTTGATTACTACAGTTCAACACCGAACAAAACCAACATTTCATTTCTTTATTTAGTTTTCTGGCTCATGCCACTTGGATCTCACTCACCCACACATTCATGTTCATTTTTGCAGTTTAATCCATCTTCATTAGCAAAAACGCATTTGCACATATACACAACTCTACATCCACATACATCTTCTCCTTTTTGTATCAGACGCCAACCTTCCCTCATGCCTATGTAGCTTGTTTCGCCTCCATTACATAACAAATCTAAAATGTCCTATGCCCGATCACTTTTCTTTGTCAGATCTCCACTATGTTGTCATAATGTTTTCCTCTAGTTTTGGTCTCGTGGTTCTCCACACCAACCACTACACACCTTCATCCAAGGGTTTCTTTTTGGTCTCACTTAGCATAATGCTAAGCACTTCCATTTGTATCTTTTTGGCATAGGTATCACAATTCACTTCAGCCCTACCACATTCACAGTCATCAAGATTCAGCATATCAACCTCCGAAGCAGTTTCCTCTCGACACATACCTCCCACCTCGCTTTAATAGGCACCTGCTACATCATCTAATTCAACACAGTTTTCAGTTTAGATGTACGTCAGAGAAACATTCAACTCGAGTTCTGTCAGGGAAATTGTTGGAAATATTGTCATTGATGGCAAAGAAGGCAGCAAAGAGAGAGACAGGCAAAGGAAGCAGCGAATATAGAGACAGAGCTGTTATCATGGCAATGGAGGCAGCAAATAAGCAAATGAAAGAAGGAAAAGAGACAGGCAGAGGCAGAGGAAGCGAATATAATAGAGGCAGAACTGTTATTAGAAGCAGAGGCAGAGGCAGAGCCGTTATCAGAGGCAGAGGCAGAGACAGAGCTGCTATCGAAAAAGGCAGAGGCAGATGCAAAGCAGAAAATTTCGAGAATCGCTATTCCAGCAAAGTATATATATATAAATCTCATTTCGGGAATCGTCACCCACGCTGGAGTATATATGCAGCACATTACATATATTGCGCCTTATGCATAGAGGTCCAAAGCATACATATATATTTATATGGAGCGCTTTGTAAAAAAAGAAACAAAGGTAACAAAGCCTTATATGGTGGGACCCTTTCCTAATCGCATCCATCGCAACATCGCAACATCGCACCATCGCAACATCGCGCCATCGCACCATCGCAACATTGCGAAATCGCAATATCGCACAATCGCAACATCGCGCCATCGCACCATCGCAACATCGCAACATCGCGCCATCGCACCATCGCAACATCGCACATCGCAAATATCGCGCTATCGCATCCATTGCAACATTGCGACCGTAATATCGCACTCATCGCAACATCGCACATCGCAAATGTTACATTGCGCGTTTTTTATTTTTATTTTTTGATCCGCCGATCGCCGTTGCGACATGTTATCCGCTGTCGGATGTGGGGCCCGACCCTTTCATATATTAGAGGTTGTGATTCGATTTATTGGATTGTAATATAAGACCAAAGACTTAAGGTGGAGGGTGATTGTTAACGTAAAGTTGTTGAAATTGTATTAAAAAGTGCTGCGTGGTCCGTGGGTTATATATATATGCCTCGGCTTAATGGGAGGGCGATTATTAATATAAAACCATTGTGATGAACGTATGTTCCTCTTGCGGTACTCGCCACATCAACAAGACACGTACTATGTATAGTGCGTTGGAATTTGTCCAAATTTACAGTCAGCTGGTATAAAAAGCACAGTTACACGTATACAACAGTTACACCACAGCAGAAGATAGAAGAGAAAACAGAGCTGAAAAGAGATAAAACACAGTCACAGAAAAGACAGACATAGTCAAAGAAAAGACAAACGCACAGCAAGCCAAAAGACTAAATGAGTTGAGCTGGAGTTCTCATTGTGATTTGAATGTATAAGTTTTAATTGATTTTTATTGTTTGTGATGCATTGGCAAGTCTCCGGAAGAGAGCAAATATCCCACTGTAATATTAAAATAAGCACCTACAGTTATATTTATTGAATGAGCAGATAAAAGGAATGAGAAGACAGAAGCCAAAGAGTCATGACTGTTCACTCCAAATTCTTTGTGAAATTCAAACAGTCATGTGAGGAATTATATAAATAATATTAACTGGATATGCATAAGGTGGTTAGAGAGAGTAAATATAAAGAATGCAGAGTATAGAAGAGTGAGGCAGAGAAGATTAAGAAAATAAGAGCAGAAAGAGATGCTACAGAACAGAGCTGATATCTGAGGTAAATCAGCAAACATTATTTTGAAAGAGTAAGGAAGTTGGAGCTTCCCTATCAAGTTGTAGCTTGATAGATGTCAGCTGTAGCTGACTGAGGTAGGAGCCTCCTGTAGGTTGGTGCCTACAGAAAATTGAAGGGAGTTGGTGCTTCCTTGCAATTTGTAGCTTGCAGAATTGAGGTTGGAGCCTCCTGTAGGTTGGTGCCTGCAGAAAAAGAGTGGTGAGAGGGAGTTGGAGCTTGCCTTTGCATCACATCAATAATAAGATGTGGTTTTCTCCCTTTATGGGTTTCCACTTATATCTGGTGTCTCTGTGCATGATGTTTATGTGTTGATCTGAGTTATATCTTCTACTTAATACCTGTTGCTTTCATATTAAAGTCTACTTTTATATTAAATTAATATTTGCTGCTCACATTCTAAGATTACTCACATATTAAGTTGGAAATGAAATGAAGGTGTAAGTAAGTTTTAATAAAAAATTTAAAATTCCATGAATGTGTTAAACTGATTCACCCCCGGCCCTCTCAGTTTAACTAAGGGTTCAACAATTGGTATCAAAGCCGGTTCCTTTGTACCAGTCTAACAGCTGAAAGGAGATCCTAGGTTCTCAAGATGGCTAGTAAAGAAGGATGCTCAACCAATAAAGCCCCTTTCTTCATTGGTGAAAATTATGCTTTCTGGAAAATCAGAATGAGGACATACATAATGTCTCTAGGAATAGAAGTCTGGGCTGCTGTGGAATTAGGATATGCCCCAAAGGCAACTGACACAGAGAAAGAAACAAAACAAGATTTTGTGGCTAACACAAAAGCCATGAATGCCATCCTGAATGGATTGTGTGAAGCAGAGTTTATCAAAGTAATGCACAAAGACACTGCCAAAGAAATGTGGGATACTCTAGAGAACATCCATGAGGGGGACAAGAAAGTAAAGACTGCCAAACTTCAAGTCTATAGAGCCCAGTTTGAGAACTTAAGAATGAGTGATGATGAAGACATTGCCAGTTTCTTCCTAAAAGTTGCAGAAATTGTTAACAATATAAAAGCCCTTGGAGAAACCATGCCAAAAAGTATAATTGTACAGAAGATTCTAAGATCTCTTCCATTCAGATTTAATCCCAAAGTGTTTGCAATAGAAGAAACAGTTGATTGGGAGACCTTGACCATGAACCAGCTACTTGGAAATTTAACAGCATATGAGATGAATCTCCCACAGAAGAAGCCAAGTACGAGGGAAGCAGCCTTTAAAACAGAAAAGAAGAAAGAAGAAAAGGGAGACATATGCTCTTGCTCGGATGAAGAAGAGGCAAATTTTGTTAAGAAATTGGATAGAGGCTTAGGTAAATACAAAGGTAAACTTCCCTTCAAATGCTTTAACTGTGGAAGAGTTGGACACTATGCTGCTAAGTGTCCTCACAAGAAAGTAAGAAATCATCTTCAAGAGTCAAAGAAAAATAAATCACAGAACTGGCAGAAAGGAAAGAAGTCCAGCAGAAAATCCTTCTATGCTCAACAAGACAGAAGTTCATCTGAAGATTCAGATGAACTCTCACGTGAAGATGGAACCTCTGAATTCTTATTGATGGCCATAGAAGAACTTGAAGGACTCCTACTAGAAGATGAAGAAGAATAAGGGGAAATCAACCTTGAGGGGGAGCTAAGAAGTGATCTGGAGGAGATTGACAGACTCAAACTAAAATGCAGAAAACAA
The DNA here is from genome assembly GCA_034641835.2 of Pinus albicaulis. Taxonomy (NCBI): domain Eukaryota; kingdom Viridiplantae; phylum Streptophyta; class Pinopsida; order Pinales; family Pinaceae; genus Pinus; species Pinus albicaulis. The sequence continues at coordinate 13,745 of JAXQQM020083459.1, forward strand.
AAGGAGATTCTCCTCAAATGTGTGAAAGAAGAACAAAATTCAGAAGTCCTCATGCAGCTGAAGGTAAAGCTTGAAGAAGCCAAGAAGATAGAAGATATGTTACTTCAGGAAATCAAGGATAAAACTCGAAAACAAGAGAAGCTGGAAGAAGAAATTGTATGTCTAAGGAAGAAATTAGAAAGTACACAGCAGAAAGTGTATGTAAACTCTTCTCAAACAACAAGCTCTGGTAAGTTGGATGAAATTTTGGATGCTCAAAGATCTCCTTTGATAAAAACTGGAATAGGCTATGAAGGAGAATCAAGTAAAAGTCAAGAAAAGGAAAACAGAAAAATTATCTTTGTGAAAGCAAAGAAGTATGATGAAGCACCTCAAATAATGCCTACAAAAGAAGAAGCATGTAAGGAGGGAGACAGAACCCAGAAGAATCCTCGAATAACAAAGAATGAAAGAAATACTCAGACAACAGAAGAAGGCTCATGTACTCCTAAGTCTGTCAAGTTTGCAAGCCATCAAAGGAGATTCTTCCCTCCTATGAGGAATGCCACCTGCTATGTCTGCCACAAGCTGGGACACATTGCTGCATATTGTCATGCAAGGAGGAATAATTCAAACCAGCAAAAGATGCAAATAGTGAAAAGAATGCCTCAAGCAAACAAATGGAAAAGACAACCTTACATCAGGTATGCAAACAGTTTCTATGGTTACTGTTTTTATTGTAAGGAATTTGGCCATAAAATCATTGAGTGTAGAAAATATGGACAAAGATTGATGTTTAACACCTCAAGGAGGTTTATGAATCAAAGAAATTTTGTTCATACTCACAATTCTGCAAAAACTATGATCAAATGTTGTATATGCAATCAAGTTGGACATATACCTTCCAAATGTCCTTTGAAAGGATGTGATTCATCAACTCATAAAAGATACCAAACAAAAGGATGCCTCCAGTGGATAAAGAAGGAGAATAAGTGTGACTTAGCTCTAACTGCTCAAGACCTGAAAAGTCAGTGGTACTTGGACAATGGCTGCTCAAAACACATGACTGGAGACAAAAGCAAGTTTATAACTCTTGATGAAAAGAAATCTGGTAATGTTACTTTTGGCAATGATAAATCAGGCAAGATCAAGGGAAAAGGATCAGTCAGCATAGACAATGGCAGAGGAAAGGCTCAAGATGTATTATTTGTAGATGGGCTGAAAGCGAATTTACTAAGTGTTAGTCAGATGTGTGACAAAGGCTGCGAAGTTCTCTTTAGGGCACAAGATTGTGAAGTTAGATCAAGCACCACAGGTAAGACTCTGCTCAAAGGAGTTCGAACAGAGAGTAATGTTTACATTGTGAAAGAGGAAGATGAAGCATGTCATCTTAGCAAACTAGAAGAGTCATGGTTATGGCATAAAATATTGGGACATCTCAGCTTCGATCACATCATCAGACTAAGCAAGAAGAGAGTTGTCAAAGACATGCCAGAAATAAAGAAGCCATCTAATACCATATGCAAATCTTGTCAATTGGGTAAACAGACTTGCACATCCTTTAAGGCCAAAGAGGAGTTATCAAAAAGAAGACCACTTCAGCTTGTGCACATGGATCTGTGTGGACCTGCAAGAACTAAAACACCAAGTGGAGAATCCTACTTCATGCTGATAATAGATGATTTCTCCAAAATGACATGGGTTTCTTTTCTCAAGAATAAATCGGAAGCTCTGGACAAATTCAAAATATTCAAAGCATTAGCGGAAAATCAGACAGGATGCAAGCTAAAATGCATCAGATCGGACAGAGGAGGTGAATTCACAGATTATGACTTTGCAAATCTATGCAATGAATATGGCATAAAACAACAATTTACTATTGCAGGGACACCTCAGCAGAATGGAGTAGCAGAGAGACCAAACAGATCCGTTCAACAAATTTCCAAAGCCATGATGCAAGAGAGTAATATTCCTCAAACCTTCTGGGAAAAAGCACTACATAAAGTGGTGCATATCCTTAATAAAGCTCACTTAAGGCCAAGCAGTGACAAGACTCCCTATGAACTATGGCATGGGAAACCAGCTTCAATCAAACATTTTAGAATCTTTGGAAGCAAGTGTTACATAAATAATAATGATGAAAATCTTGGGAAATTTGATGCAAGAGCAGATGAAGGGATATTTCTAGGATATGCATCCAAAATTAAAGGGTACAGGTGCTACACCAAGACTCTTCGAAGAATAGTAGAAAGAATTGATGTGAGATTTAATGAAGAACTTCCAAACAATACAAGAGATATAGACTGTTGCAGTCCATCAGACAACCATGAAGAAGAAAACCAAGACGATGAGGAAACAAGCAAGACAACAGAAGATACAGAGCTAAGTTCTAAAACTCCCTCAAGATATACTCAGAAGAACCATCCTGAAGATCAGATCATTGGAGACAAGAGAGTAGGGGTCCAAACAAGAAGGCAGCTAACAGAACAAACTGAAGAGGTATACATAGCCATGTTGTCACAAATAGAGCCAAAGAAATTTGAAGAAGCCAGCAAGGACAAGTCTTGAGTAAATGCTATGAATGAAGAACTACACCAAATTGAGAAAAACAATACCTAGGAACTAGTTCCTAGACCCACTGAGAAAAATGTCATAGGGTCAAAAGGGGTATTCAAAAATAAAATGAATGAGGAAGGACAGGTAATCAAGAATAAATCCAGACTGGTCTGCAAAGGATATTCTCAAATAGAAGGACTTGACTACGATGAAACATTTTCCCCTATAGCCAGAATGGAAGCTATCAGAATGTTCCTAGCATTTACATGCTACCAAAACTTTAAAGTATATCAAATGGATGTAAAATCTGCATTTCTGAATGGAGACTTAGAGGAAGAAGTTTACATGGAACAACCAGAAGGCTTCTCACTGACAGACAAAGAAGACTATGTGTGCAGACTGAAGAAGACCCTATATCGACTGAAACAGGCTCCTCGTGCTTGGTACTCAAGACTGGATAAATATTTGCAAAAATAGGGTTTTAAAAGAGGTGGAGTAGACAACAATCTATACGTAAAAGCCCATGAAAATGAACTCCTGATTGTTGTAGTATATGTTGATGAGATTATGTTTGGAAGCAACAGGGAAGAACTAGCAAAAGGGTTTGCTGATGAAATGAAAAAAGAATTTGAAATGTTTATGATTGGAGAGCTCAGTTTCTATTTGGGACTGCAAATTCAGCAAAAGAACATAGGCACATTCATCTCTAAAGAAAAATACTTAAAATAAATGCTGAAAAAATTCAAATGGAGGACTGCAAACCTATGACAACCCCCATGATCACAGGATGCAAGCTGTGTGATGATGATGGGTTTGCAGATGTAGATAAAAAACTCTACAGATCCATGATAGGAAGTCTGTTGTATCTGATAGCATCAAGACCAGACATCATGCTAGCAGTAGGACTAGTGGCTAGATATCAAGCAGCACCTAAAAAAAACCATCTTCTGGCAGTAAAAAGAATATTCAGATATCTACAAGGAACAACGCAGTATGGGCTTTGGTATCCTAAAGAAAAAAGCTTCACTTTGACAGCACACACAGATGCAGATTGGGCCAGCTGTGTGGATGACAGGAAAAGTACAAGTGGAGGTGCTTTCTATCTAGGAAAAAGTCTGGTGGCATGGTTAAGCAAGAAACAAACATCTATCTCTCTGTCTACAACAGAAGCAGAATATATAGCAGTAGCAACATGTTGTACACAAGTCATGTGGATGAAGAAAACTCTTCAAGACATGAAGGTAAGCATTGATGAACCTATCTCAATTAAATGTGATAATACAAGTGCTATAAGTATATCTAAAAATCTTGTTCTTCACTCAAAAACTAAACATATTCCAATCAAGTATCATTTTCTCCGAGAACAAGTGGCTCAGAAGATAGTAAAAATGGAGTATGTACCAGCAACAGAACAGACAGCAGATATATTTACCAAACCACTTGCTAGAGAGCTATTTGAATATTTGAGAGACAGGTTAGGGGTAGTATCTGTAGATGTTACTCTCTGATATGAAGAGAAAGCACAGTTTTAGGGGGAGAACAAAAACGAAAATATCATTCTCAGGGGGAGATCAGCCAGCAAGGGAAGCATGAAAACAGGTCCTCGGGATCAAAGGGATTATGGCAATAATACATTCAGCATAAAAGAATCAACAAAAATGCAAAAGGGTATGTCATGCAGCAGAAGAATAGTGAACCTGATGTGTATCTAATCCAAAGTTTGGAGTAGCAGCGTGCAAAGTCAGGAAATTTCAGGAAATGCATGAAATATTGAAAAAAAAGAATAAAACCACAGCATCAGAGAATAGAAGCTTCACAAAAATTCGAACCCTTTTCCATTGATGTCAAAGGGGGAGGAAGAGCAAGCAACAATAAGAAGAGGAAGCAACAGGAGAAAGGATCCCATCAGGCAAACAGAGGAAGTGTATTGCCATCAATGCCAAAGGGGGAGACTGTTGGAAATGTTGTCATTGATGGCAAAGGAGGCAGCAAAGAGAGAGACAGGAAAAGGAAGCAGCGAATACAGAGACAGAGCTGTTATCATGGCAATGGAGGCAGCAAAGAAGCAAATGAAGGAAGTAAAGGAGACAGGCAGAGGCAGAGGAAGCGAATATAATAGAGGCAGAACTGTTATCAGAAGCAGAGGCAGAGGCAGAGCCGTTATCAGAGGCAGAGGTAGAGACAGAGCCGCTATCGAAAAAGGCAGAGGCAGAGAAGAAAATTTCGAGAATCGCTATTCCAGCAAAGTATATATATATATAAATCTCATTCCGGGAATCGTCCCACACTGGAGTATATATGCAGCACATTACATATACTGCGCCTTATGCATAGAGGTCCAAAGCATACATATATATTTATATGGAGCGCTTTGTAAACAAAGAAACAAAGGTAACAAAGCCTTATATGGTGGGACCCTTTCCTAATCGCATCCATCGCACCATCGCAACATCGCAACATCGTGCCATTGCACCATCGCAACATTGCAAAATCGCAATATCGCACAATCACAACATCGTGCCATCGCACCATCGCAACATTGCGAAATCGCAATATCGCACCATCGCAACATCGCACATCGCAAATGTTACATTGCGCATTTTTTATTTTTATTTTTTGATCCGCCGATCGCCGTTGCGACATGTTATCCGCTGTCGGATGTGGGGCCCGACCCTTTCATATATTAGAGGTTGTGATTCGATTTATTGGATTGTAATATAAGACCAAAGACTTAAGGTGGAGGGTGATTGTTAACGTAAAATTGTTGAAATTGTATTAAAAAGTGCTGCGTGGTCCGTGGGTTATATATATATGCCTCGGCTTAATGGGAGGGCGATTATTAATATAAAACCATTGTGATGAACGTATGTTCCTCTTGCGGTACTCGCCACATCAACAAGACACGTACTATGTATAGTGCGTTGGAATTTGTCCAAATTTACAGTCAGCTGGTATAAAAAGCACAGTTACACGTATACAACAGTTACACCACAGCAGAAGATAGAAGAGAAAACAGAGCTGAAAAGAGATAAAACACAGTCACAGAAAAGACAGACATAGTCAAAGAAAAGACAAACGCACAGCAAGCCAAAAGACTAAATGAGTTGAGCTGGAGTTCTCATTGTGATTTGAATGTATAAGTTTTAATTGATTTTTATTGTTTGTGATGCATTGGCAAGTCTCCGGAAGAGAGCAAATATCCCACTGTAATATTAAAATAAGCACCTACAGTTATATTTATTGAATGAGCAGATAAAAGGAATGAGAAGACAGAAGCCAAAGAGTCATGACTGTTCACTCCAAATTCTTTGTGAAATTCAAACAGTCATGTGAGGAATTATATAAATAATATTAACTGGATATGCATAAGGTGGTTAGAGAGAGTAAATATAAAGAATGCAGAGTATAGAAGAGTGAGGCAGAGAAGATTAAGAAAATAAGAGCAGAAAGAGATGCTACAGAACAGAGCTGATATCTGAGGTAAATCAGCAAACATTATTTTGAAAGAGTAAGGAAGTTGGAGCTTCCCTATCAAGTTGTAGCTTGATAGATGTCAGCTGTAGCTGACTGAGGTAGGAGCCTCCTGTAGGTTGGTGCCTACAGAAAATTGAAGGGAGTTGGTGCTTCCTTGCAATTTGTAGCTTGCAGAATTGAGGTTGGAGCCTCCTGTAGGTTGGTGCCTGCAGAAAAAGAGTGGTGAGAGGGAGTTGGAGCTTGCCTTTGCATCACATCAATAATAAGATGTGGTTTTCTCCCTTTATGGGTTTCCACTTATATCTGGTGTCTCTGTGCATGATGTTTATGTGTTGATCTGAGTTATATCTTCTACTTAATACCTGTTGCTTTCATATTAAAGTCTACTTTTATATTAAATTAATATTTGCTGCTCACATTCTAAGATTACTCACATATTAAGTTGGACATGAAATGAAGGTGTAAGTAAGTTTTAATAAAAAGTTTAAAATTCCATCAATGTGTTAAACTGATTCACCCCCCCCTCTCATTTTAACTAAGGGTTCAACACCACACACATC